>CM023482.1:50142932-50425806 GCA_013339685.2 Hyalomma asiaticum
AAAACATAGGGGAAGTTATTGAGGTTCTTAATTGTGGCATTGTAATTGTTGAGTAAGTAGAAAGGAATTAAAGTGGACGAAAAGACAAACCTGCCCTCGGTGGGAACCGAACCCACGACCTTCGGATAACACGCGCCTGATGTTCTACCACTGAGCTACGAAGGCGCTTGTCCCCCCGTCCACTTTATTGGGTATTTATGAACATATAACCCCGGGAGTGTCAGCCAGCGCCACTCGTAGCCACTCGTAACGGCGGCGGATATGGGGAGCTCCTAGACAGGTCCGCTGTTAAAAATGGTAATTGTCCTCTGTTGTTCCTCCCCCTGGCGTCTCTTTCTGTGGTCGTTGTGTGGCGCTATACCACCTGCGGGCATACGTAAGTATGCGCTTAAAGTATTGGTGGGCGGAAGGTGGAGCACAAAGAAACGCAAGATAATTCAAATAACGTTGTTACTTCACAGCGGAATGCTCAAAACTAAAATACGTAGGTGCAGAGATAATTTTTGGGGTAATATATGTTTCATTCGGGAAAACAATCGTTTGTACAGGAAAGAATAAAGATAGGGCTCGGTTGCCCGCTGGCCACCGACCCATTATAAAGGAGGCGCTCGTAACATCCATCCATACATTCACTCACAGACGTTCGTATGAAGTATGAAACTAGCCCCAAATGGCATGCGGTAAATGATAATTAACGAGATAAACGAGGGGAAAATGGCGACTTGTCTGCTGTACTTCTATCGCATTTCCCCCATGCCTCCATCACGCTGCCTCCACCAGGGAAGCAACACTTACACATTGTTCTTTAAGCAAAACAGGAGCTCCCATGCTCAGGGTGTTGATATACGCGGCGGAACTGCGGCCTCGCGCTCAGCTAAGCAAGTCCCTCTCTCCGCCCTTACTGCCGGATAAAGTAAGCAACGACAGCAGGGAAAATGTGAGTACATAGTCACTGCCCCACCTTTTGGTGCTTTGTATGGCGCGTAATGTTGAAAAAGAAAGCAAGCGAAAGAAAGAAACGAAGAGTGCTACCGAGAGGAGAAAAAAAAAAGAGGAGAGAAAAACTGCCTCGCCAGGCGTTGACCGGACAAGAGCGAGCGGGGGAAAGGGAAGTGGTGAAACAAGAAGCGGAGGGGTGAGGTTGCCTCGAGCGCGCGTCATTTAAATTACAAATCCGGGCGGGCGTAATTGAATCAGCCTGATGAGGCACCGCCACTGGCCGGCGCTCGGGCACGCTGACCAAAGTGATTGGGCAAACGGAGAGCGCCGCGCTATTTGTTGACAAACACGGGCCCAATTACCGGTAAAGCAATTAGTGTAAACGCCCGGCTACCCTCTCCTCCAGTCCTTCTCTCGCTCGCCCGATCCCCGCTCTTCACTGCGAGGATCATGCCGCCGGGTGTCGGACACGAAGCTGTTTCTCTGCGAAGTGCAGCGGACTGTATACTGCGGCTACGTCGGATTGCGCAGTGCATGTAGTGCCATCGCGATGCGCGCAACGCCCAAGTTTTTTCTTATTTTGGAAGCGTCGTTTGTACCTGCACACAGACATGATGACCTCTATGTTCACACGATATACAAACTTGAGTCCGTAAATGTGATTCTAGCAATGGCTGTACACACGCATGCGCACGTCAGCACTTACCATCACCCAAAGGCATGCAACTTCTGCATGCCTCAAGACAGATGAACGCAAGCACTACATATTGCTAAGTTCTAAGTGTAAGCCCCCCCCTCAGTGAAAAAAATTTGTAGGGGAAGCCCGTACCTCTGACTACATATCGCAGTCCAAGTTCTTCTGTCCGTTCAAAAGAAGGGAAATATTCAAGGTCGTACCGGGTCCACAAGTTAAACACAATCAAACCAGCAGCTATGCACAAGGGCCACAAGAAAAAAAAAAAAGATAGAAAGAAAAGCTGTTGAATCTTCTTGCCCAAATAACACAACCAGTAAATGTTAAAATTAAATGTTTCTCGTTTTTATGCTATTATGTCTCTGTTTTCACAATATTTTCGTTTATATTTCTTTTACGTGCGCCCAATGAAAGCGATGTTTCACAAATCTCTTGTTTTTAACATTCTTTTCAATGTCCGAAACACTTTTTAAAGGGACTCGAAAGGAAATTACGAATTTTCTCGCCTAAGTAAATTCCCTTTTCACATTGCCAGAAGCACCGCTCTTGCGAGGAGAGAACGCCTGGTAAGCTAGAAAATGGGCAAAAAAAAAAAGCGCCAGTGGCGACCCCTGCTCGGAGATTCCCGCACTAGTATGCGTGACGCCATATATTTTTCACGGCGTCTACTGATTCCTACGCAAGGCTGTGTGGAAATATTCAGATTAATATTCCGTAATTCAGATATCGAAATACACATGCTCGAAGATTTAAACTCAGATACAGAGACACATTTGTCTTTGACGTAAGGATATTTCAGTGATAATTTTGCAAAAGAAAGAATAATGTATCACAGATACAGGAATACGGATAGTGGAGTGCTTCGTCATTACGGGGGTGCTGACGCTCTGCGACGACATCGGTCAGTGTGCTGCATGATAAGAATAATGTAGAGGGTGTATTGAAACTTGAAAAGCCAAGCATATCGACAGAATCGCTAACGATGGCCAGTGACTTTGCACATTTATTTTGCGCCCAAGATCTGTTGCCCCACCGCGGTGGTCTAGTGGCTATGGTACTCGGCTGCTGATCCGAGGGTCGCGGGATCGAATCCCGGCCGCGGCGGCTGCATTTCGATGGAGGCGAAATGTTGAGGCCCGTGTGCTGTGCGATGTCAGTGCACGTTAAAGAACCTCCAGGTGGTCAAAGTTTCTGGAGCCCTCCACTACGGCGTCTCTCATAATCAGAACTGGTTTTGGGACGTTAAACTCCACATAACAAAAAACAAGATCTGTTTTTCTGAGGAGGTTGTTGACTTGACTTCACTTAAACAGCAGCAGCTCCGCATATCTTCCAGAAGGAGCCGGCATGGCCGCAACGGAAGACTCGCGAACAAGAACATCCTTTCTACCGCTGCAGGGGAGCAAGAGATCGTGTTTTGAGCAATAAATACCGCCTTGATAGCAGGAACGTCCTGAACATGGCGACACGTTTTCTAAGGACATTCAGGTACCGAAACACCTCGTCTTTCACGCGGGTTTGTTCTGAATGCTCAAAAGCCAAAGTGTCATCTTCAAACTCGCGAAGACCGGCTGCGCGCATTTACATGGCATAATGTTTTCTTTTCCTTTGCCCCTTCGGATATGTCAGCTAATTTACGACAAAAAAAAGAAACACTATACGGCGTCCAGTACAGTATCGCGGTACAATCGTTGCATCGTAAGAGTATTACACTACTGAGATAAAAATGCATTTTAGAATTGTATGTCCGATACAGAAATACACGTAATCAAACATATGTCTACGGTGCTATCGCAGTACTCCTCTATCACGATACTGCCCAGACCTCGTATTATGTAACTATTTGTGAGTGAAATCAATATACAGTCCGTTGTATAGAAGCCAGAGGCTTAACATGGCGTTTCAGACAGTTTGACTGGGACTGAGCCAATGAGGCGACAAAACGCAAAAAAAGAGGAGGGCGGATGGGTTCGTGACGTCATCTCAAAGGGTTCGCGCGGAACTGAATGACGAAAGTAACATGAAACTTAGATCTTGCTTTTCTCTTCTAATATTGAACTTAAAGTGGGCAGTTTGCACTAGTTATGTAACGCTCGACTAAGAGCGAAGCTTGTGGCCAACCTAGCTTCTTTAGACGTCTACAAGCTCACCTGAGTCGAGTGACTTGTCACGTGCGGTTACATGGCTTTGGCGAGAATATGTTACGTGATTTGCTGCGACGTCATGTTGCGTGGCTTGGGTAACGTGTATAGGTTCAAACTGGCTTGGAGGGCAATGTGCGGTAAATTGTGATGTCCTCGTCCTTTCCTTCTTCACTCTCACACCGTTCCTCATCAACCTCGCCTCCCTTTGTTACTTCTTGCTATACAGAACAGGACAGAATCGCGATACAAAAGTATCGCGATATTATTACAGAGATACTTTTGAGTATCTCTATTGCTGTATAGAGATACATTTGAAAAATGTATTTGTATCTCGGTAGTGAAATACTTTTACAATGTATTGCCCGTATCGCGATACTATGCAGGACACGGGTATCTCCTTACTTTTTTTTTCGAGAGTGAGCTGAGATATTTCCGATGAAGTGTTTCCACGCGGAAATTTGGTGCCTTTCCGCTGCTATTTCACCACCCCGTTTGCGGGCGGCAGGAGTCCCGCCACGTGCGGGACGGGTGTACGGATAGAAGCTCCTCCTCCTTAAGTGTATATAACACGCCAAACTTTTAAACAAAACAGACCTGTGTTAAATAAATGCGTACTTTTCTCTCCATTCGTTCGTTAGTTTTTTTTTTCCTTTATTGCCTCTTTGTACACACCCAGTAAAAGAGCACACTTCGGTAGTCTATACAACAAATAGACTCAGTGCAACTGGACAAACATCATCTAGAATTCCTTGAGCGTTGTCAAGGGTACGACCCTGGACAACCACTCAGGTTGGCATTCCTTCGTTTCCTGGTATTCAACAAATTTTAACATACATTCTCGAAAATATAGTCGCGCGGGCCTTGCAGCAGGCTCACAATAAAACCCTGCCATGCGAGCTCGCGATAGGCAATGGAGGCCCGTTAACATAATTAAATTCAGCGGCAAGCCTTCTTCATCGTCAACTGGAAGAAATCTGATAACATATGAATCTAAAGGTAAATCCTTTTTTAAAGTTCTTTGAAGGACATCCGAAAAATATACGCCCTCCCAGCAATCTAAAAACATGTGGTCGATGGTTTCTGGCTCTTTACATATAAGACAATCTGAACCCCAAGGTGTAAATAAACCACGATCTTCTAGAAATGTCTTCACAGATAAGGTCCCTGTGTGATGTTTAAAAAAGAATGACTTTGCAGCAGGCGCTACTTCCATTCTTTTCACCCGCTTACGGACGTGCTGTCCTTGGCCTCCACTGTATATGGCTCTATACAAGGGGACTCGGAATACTGAATCACATACATCTTTGTACAGCTTTTTACGCTTCACGGAGAAAAGGTATTCGCTAGAAAATCTAACAGACAAAAGACGAACACTTAAAATGACCTCTTTAAGGAACCCACAAATAAACCCTGGCATGTGTTCAGTACCAATCACAAATTCAGACAATGCTCTCATCAACCTCAACTGGCACACAGTGCGCAGGAAAGGATCATCTGTTTCGCGAAAAAAAGATGAACCTGTTAACAACCTGTCTAATGAAAAGGTGTGGTAATCCCAACCCCCCATCCTTCACTCTTCTGAACAAATTAGTACTACTGCACCTTTCCCAATTTGAAGCCCAAACGTTCGTTAGCCATTCCAGGGTTTCGCTTGAGATATGCTATTTCTAGCATAGCGAGTATTGTTGCCGCTAAGTATGTCGATCTCGGCGTACAATGTATTACTCTTGCTGTGATACTGTATAATTTCTTTATTGAAACTGATATCTGTACATACGTCGGTATTAACTATTATGTACAGTGTCAGCCTCCTTTATAAGTCCTTAAGGGCACTCAGAGTACTGTGATAAAATAATTAATAAATTGCGAGTTTCAATGCGCTGCAACTTTTTAAATATTATGATGCACTTAATGAATGTATTTACAGAGTATGAGCATACCCGACATAGAAAAAAAAAAGTACTTCAGTATCAGTATTGCTGTATCTGTATTCCGGAATACTTTTCCCGTCTTTTTGCCAAAGTATCTCTGAAATATCCTGCTACGTCAATTACAATTGTATCTCAGTATCTGCATTTTAGGCTTCCATACCGTGTATTTCGATATCTCTATTCCGGAATACGTTTTCGGGTATCTCTGCCCAGCGCTGCTGCTATACTATTGTGCACATGCCTGCGCTATGCATCACCACCTTCCTTCCTGCTTACCAGCGCTTCGCTTTCCCACCCCTCACTATGCTATTCGCGACCGCCTTTATGCTGTAGCGGGCTGATGTCGTGAGCGCGAGAGAAGAAAAGAAAAATGCGCGCGCAAACGCCGCGCATTTTATAGAAGAGGCGTACGCGCACTTGTTTCCTGATGACGATAGCGTTCACCGACGTGCCACGAGTCTACCGATACCTTGAACAGCTTCGCCGCTAAAATGGCGAAGTTGACTACAGGGGAGTTCCGAAATATTAATAAATCAGCACAAACCACTTCAGTGTTTCACTTTATTGCCGCTAACCTATTTTATGAGTGTATATAGACTGTTTCGACATGGTCACCTACTGTAATGCGGTGTATATAGCAGGTGCAATGATTCAAACGAACTTATGCGGCCATGCACGTACTTTGCCGGTACTCAGGAGCTATATACCCTTGAAATCTACTTTAGACATTTATCGTATGGCTTCTTTGAGCTACACCGAGTAACATGACCTCTAGTCATATCAGCACTGGTAATGCCTCGCTCACCTTCGGGTCATTCACCTATACCATACAAGAGCATCGCCCTTTTACAGCGAAGCCGCCTGTAACTAGCCTGGACGGCGCCGGACGTTGTCACACGATTTGGTTTTGTTTTCATCTGCGTGTCTGGCTCAAGCCACGACGTGGTTTTGGGCTTGAATCGCGCGTCAGGAGGAAAGTATAATGAATACCAAAGAAAAAAGAACAAAACAAGAGCAAAATATGGCTGATATATATCAGTATATCAATCGGTGCTATTGAGGTGTCGGCATGAACTGTTTGTTGTGAATGCACCAGCGTTGACATCTGGTGACACATCTCCTCCATCCCCACGACTAGCGTCAAGACCGCAAACAACCATATGTGGTAAGTGAAGTAGTTTATCTCACCGGCACGCAGTGTATGCGCTACAACAGTATGACTAAATGTCCACTTGCATGACACATTGACCACTCGCAATATTGCGCTCGACCCTCTCTTGCCGTGGATACCGATCTCGACAGCGGCATTTTCGACGGGGACGGAAATGGTAGAGGCATGTGTACTGTCCGTTATCTGTGCGCGGTAAAGAACTCCAGGTGGTTCGAGTTTCCGGAGCCCACCACTACGGCCTGCTTCATAATCATTTCGTAGATTTGGCACGTAAACCTGCAGCAGTCACAACTCTTGTCGTTAGCCCACTGCTACATGATGGTCATTATATACCAAGCCCAACGCGCGGCAGTTGCAATAGACACTATAGGATAAGGCCAAGCCAAACGTGTTTGCAATAACCAATTAAAATAATTCGGCGGATCGTACGCACTCTGGGAATCGATGTCATACGAATCACTCAGCGAAGGCTTTGCCTATGCCGAATTGTGCGGAATTCAGGCGAGTGTTACGAGTAGGATCAGCGTCCGTGTGCAAATGCAGAACAAGTACCATCACCACAACTGCTGACGCGCTAGGCATATTTTCAATATGTGAAGTGTGGAAAGAGCTGCCCTGGAGTAGTGGTAGCTTGCTTTCTTGGCACCTGAATGTCCCGAGTTTCATTCATGTCCCCCTAACACGTGGTATGTCGGCGCTTGCTGGGTCTGCCCGCTTCATATGTGTACATTTCATTCGCAAAGCCGCAACAAGTGGTGTGTATTTCTAATCTTTAACCCGTGCACTGTACGTTCCCATAAAATTTTGAAAGCGCGTTTCTGTTGATCTTTTGGTTAACGCACGCTGCAAAGTTAACAGTCAATCAGCTGTGGCGCATACCCGAATATCCCGGGCCGAGCGCTATGGGCCTGAACTACACGTGGTTGCGTTATCATTAATCGTTGCGTACGCGAAGAGTAGCTCATTTTAATAATGTCTGGACCAATAATTCACGTGGACATTGTATTGATACCCTATCATCCCTGCCCTGATACAGATGCCAAGTGGACGAGACGACGAGGAGAGCACCGTGGCATAGATAGATAGATAGATAGATAGATAGATAGATAGATAGATAGATATATAGATAGATAGATAGATAGATAGATACGGTTAAAGTTGCTTAATCTTGCCAAGAAATGCTTCGCATTTAAAACACAAACACTAGGACAGCAGGAAGCTGAGCGAGCTGGTAAGGGTTCATTATGCAAATAAGAGGCGCGCATGTACAGCCACAAGTTCGTGTTGTCTTTTCCTCTACTCTTGTTCAGTGTCAGCACGCCCCCTTTTTGCGCAAAGAGACGTAACCCACAGCTGAGGAGTAGTTCCATGCACCGTTGGCTTTAACTCAGGGGGCGCACATACAAACTTCGTTGGTTTATCAGCCGCACGGGGTGCATGATCAGTGAACTTAAAAAAAAGGTGAAGCACTCTGACAGTGCCGTATACATAGCTATGTATTCGTTGGAACTTGTGCAGTGTGTGAACGGGCGGCTGTTTACATCAGTTATATCTGGCAGTAGCGAACTTGGATGGTAACCGGGTGAACAATTGTACCACTTATAAGAAAATGATTCTGTCCATTTAGACCTGTCACCTTTGTGCCACTGTTTTTCCGATTCGACTAGAAAAATAAAGTGATTGATGATTGTGACGTCATATGCAGCGCTGAATTCAGAAGCGGAACTTCAGAAATTAACTTCCAATATTGAGCACTCCACGAAAATAAAATTCGCGATGAATAACTTATTCTAAAGCAAATTAATTTTTCATTTAGCGTTCCTAAATAAAGGGAACTTAATTTTTCTACATGGCTGACGCGAAAGATACAAGAAAGACTAAGAAAAGTTAAAGATGACAAATGATGATGTTCAGAATTTTATGTGTTGTGGCGAAATTTTATTCGCTTGAGCATACTAAACTGTGCCACGACAGGATAGCGTGGCGAGCGGTAAGTGTCTGTTAAAAAAGCCTTTCGGGCTTCAACAAGAAATCGCCGACAAAATTTCTGTTCGTGGCGAAGATCTAATCGTAAACTGAGAAGCTTTCTCTACGCGCAATAACTTTCGACATTATAGCTGCCCGCTTCGCCAATGCATCGCGCAGCGTCGTGGTTAGTTGTCATTTTCTCTTGCGAACGAACACATCGTAATAGTTTTTTTTGTAAATTAATGTGACCTGAAGTATCATTGGCAAGTAGGGCCTTCCATGGATTATGACATAACGCTATAAATTTTGCGGCATCACTCGTGAAGCGCTCCGTCGTTACAACCTTGATCGCCACTTGATGAAGCATCGCTGTGCGCTTTGAGCAACCGGACATCCGTTAACATTAAGGGCGCCGAGGAGTAAAACTATTTTTGCAGCGAAGATGTGTGTAGCTGGGGATCGGAAAAATGTGGCAGTCTGTGAGCGCGCAGAAACTGTCGTCATCATGAAAAAAAGAAAAAAAAATGTGCGCACTTCTTTCTTCTCTGCGCTAGATACGCTCTTGCGCTTAAACCCCTACTACATGACGGTGATTATGCGAAGCCCAGTGCGCCGACCTTGAAATAAATACAGCGATTAACCCAAGTTAAGCGTGCGTGTAACCTAATTAAGAAGCCCAGTGATAAACACCGGGGTCGCACATTTCAGCTTCGCTCACCGAGCACTTTCACGGAATGGAAGGGTGGAACAACATTTTTGTGTTAGTACATTACCCTCTCAAGAGACCAAAAGCATTGTTTTTTTTTTAAAAACGCGAAGACGCTTGATAAGCGAGAAGGCGCGCAGAAGTTAAGTCACGTGGCCGCTCAACCTCGAAGTACCCGAAATAGCTCGAAGTGACGTCATACATTTCGACACCGTCTGCTAGGGATTACGTAGTTTTAAACTTGTAAAAATGAGCTGCACTGTTCTCTAAGGGGGCCCCGCCACGGTGGTCTAGTGGTTATGGAACTCAGCTGCTGATCCGAAGATCACGGGATCCAATCCCCGGCCGCGGCGGCTGCATTTCGATGGAGGCGAAATGTTGAGGCCCGTGTGCTGTGCGATGTCAGTGCACGTTAAAGAACCCCACGTGGTCGAAATTTCCGGAGAGCTCCACCACGGCGTCTCTCATAATCAGAACTGGTTTTGGGACGTTAAACCACACAAATCAATCAATCTCTAAGGGGACCCGCGAGATACGTGCCTAGTTTTGGCGAAATGTCGTTGAGGCAGCATGGCCAAAACACGGGAAAGAATTCTGAAATATGCGACGTCATGAAGACATTTTCTTTTTTGACCTTTATTTTTCTGTTCTTGTAATACACCTATCAAAGCGAAATCAACGACATTTGAGCTCTCGTGGAATAACTAATCAGCCTAAACCGATTCATTGTTCCACTCTAGAGTCCTTTCAAGGATCAAACTAACAAAATGTGGCTCACTACGCAAGGGTGATGTCGGGTGATGTCGGCAGCAAGAGCAGCCCAACTAGAAAGGGCAGCCGCTGCAAAATATGGGCCACTGCCCGGAGGGAGGATCGCTCGCCGTCGCCGGCCCGGGCGTCATTTGCAGCGGGGCAGCAGCAGCAGCGGCAGCAGAAGCGTGAGCGCACCTCTTTAAGGCCTCGCCGACTGTGTTTACTCTGGGCCCAGTATTCTCCACCTACGGGGCTCGCTCGCCGGCGTTCCGTGTTTGTCTTCCAATCAGCTCCCTCTTGTTTCACTCCGGGCAAAGTAGAACACCCCCTCCATCCCCCACCCCTCCTTTTTTCCTCCTTACTCCATCCCAGCTCTTGCTGCTGTTCTCTACACGTGTCGGAACAAGCACGCCCGTGCCAAGTGCCGCACTAAATGTCTGCGAAAAGAAAAGAGTGAATCCCGAAAGACCAGCGAAGCTATAAAGTAAAGAAAGAAGGAGGGAGAAAGGGGGGGGGGTGGTGTTCGAAAGCGAGATGCGGGGGATACAAAGTTATTCGGCCGTTCCTCCTCATCGCGCTGGTATATACGTGAGCCACGCTGTAATTCGGCGGCGTTCACGGCCCGTGTGGCGGCGGCCGTAATTGTCTGAACACACACGCGCGCCGCGCGCTCTTGTATATACGCCGTTCGGTGGAGTCACTTCTGGCAGCCCAAACAGGGCCTGCGGCCGCGGCCGTCCGGCGCGCGTAATGAACCGGCCGCCTCTCGCCCTGTCCCGCGGACTCTCCTCCGTAAATTCGTAGAGACCATCGGGGGTAATGAATGCCGTTTTTTCGCGATCCCGTGCGTCAACTGCGATTTGCCAGTACCCGCTGCGCAAATCCACGGAAGAAAAGTATCGAGCGTGGCGAATGCGATCCAAGGAGTCATCAATGCGGGGCAGTGGATAAACGTCCTTCTTAGTGATCTTATTCAATTTTCGATAGTCTACGCAAAAACGCAACGTACCATCTTTTTTCTTCACCAATACAACTGGCGAAGCCCACGGACTGGTCGAAGGCTGGATGACCTCGTCTTTAAGCATCTGCTGAACTTGGTGACGAATAGCGTCGTGTTCCTTTTGGGACACCCTATAAGCGTGCTGCCGTACAGGTCTTTCGGTAGGGTCCGTGATAATTCGATGCTGTGCCAGAGGCGTTTGGTTAACCTTCGTCGTGATGATGATGATATATGTTGTTTTATGGCGCAAGGGCCAGGCTTGGCCAAAGAGCGCCAGTTCTAATTATAATGGATGATGTTGAATTTAAAATTTCCTAAAGGTGCTTATGATACTTGGCTGTAAAGGGGCGTAAAAGCATTGTACAATGAGATGTAATATGGCTGTAAATTGGCCTAAAACACGTCGCTGTAAAGAAGCGTAAAACATATAAATCAGATAAAATTATGGCAGTGATGCGCAGGATGGCCTGTGGTTTTCAAAAAGTCAGTGTGATGGTGATGATAGGATGTTGGCATAAAATAGCACAGATGCCTACTCAAAGCCTTTGCGCCCAAAGGCCAGGAGGCGTGTGCTGTATTCAAAATCTGCTACCGCAGCAACAGCCTCTGTCAGGAGGCCGTGCTACGTGTGTCCAGGGTATATGACATGAAAACTATGTACATCATTTAAAAACTTCAATACAGATTCACAGTTAAAAAGCGGTTCCTGGCCTAAAAACATGCAAGGGTGTAGCGGAAGATTGTGCCGGAACGCTGATGGGAAGTGTTTTCTCCTGAGGGAATTAAGTTGGAGGCATTCTACAAGGATATGGAGCACAGTAAGGGGTTCGCCACAGTTCTCACATATTGGATGATCACCACCGGATAGGAGGTATGAGTGTGTGCTGTGTGTGTGTCCTATCCTAAGTCTGGAGAATGTAACTTGTGTACGGCGTGACTTTGACACAGCAGGCCAATGTCCAATATACGGCTTGATAACATGTAGTTTATTTTGCGCTTGCTTATCCCATAAGCGCTGCCAGTGTACCCTCAGCTTTTTCCTCAGAGAGGGTTTGAGGTCCGTTATAGGTACACCTATGGATGAGTCGAAAGTATCTGAGTGAGCAGATATGGCTAGCCTGTCGGCCAGCTCATTGCCCTCAATCTCTCGGTGACCTGGCACCCAGCACAATACAATTTCCTGTTTGGCGGCATACGCTGTACATAACAATGAATATAAAAATATGATGATAGGATTTTTGTTCTTGCTGGGAGTTTTCAATGCTTTCAGGACACTTAATGAATCTGTATAGATAACTGCCTTGGGGATGCATGATTCTTTAATGTGTTTAATAGTGACCAGTATAGCATATGCTTCTGCATTGAAAATGCTTGTGTTTGGGTGCAAAACACCGGTATTCGAAAATGATGGGCCGGCGGCTGCATAAGACACGCCAGCGTGGGACTTGATTGATTGATATTTGGTTTTTATTGGCGCAAGGGCCAAATGTGGCCAAAGAGCGCCATTAAAAGTAAAATGAGGTCAGCAATGATCAATGTAAGATGCAGGGTGTAGAGTGGCTGTAAAGGGGCCTAAAAACAAATCGCTGTATGGTAGCGTAAAAGATATATCGCATAAAAATATGGCAATGAAGTGTGGCTGGTCTATGGCTACCGAAGCAAATGACTGGTGATAATGATGCTCGAACTCGGTAGCATAAAATTAGCACGTATGCCTCCTCCGAGCCTTTGCGTCCAAAGGCAGGGAGACTGGTGCTTTCCTCAAGTAATGTACCGTAGCAGTAACCTCCCCTTGGAGGCCGTGCTACGGATGTCCAGGAAAAATGATATTAAAACTACGTAAATCATTTAAAAATCCGAAGAGTAACTCATGAGTAAAAAGTGGTTCTTCGCCTAGGAACATAGATGGGTGCAGTGGGAGATGCTCTTGGAATGCCGATGGGAAATGCTTTTTCCTGAGATCGTCCAACTGAGCACATTGCACGAGGATATGGAACACACTCATTGGCTCACCACATCGGTCACACATCGGTTGGTCACCATCGGACAGGAGGTATGAATGCGTACTGTGTGTGTGTCCGATTCTAAGTCTACATAGTTTTACTTGTGTACGTCGCGTTTGTGATGCTATCGACCAATTCCCTATGTGTGGCTTGATGGTGTGTAACTTGTTATGTGTTTGTTTGTCCCACAATGTCTGCCAATAGGCTTTGACTTTTTTCTTTATGGAGGGTAGTAGGTCTGCTACTGCAACAGGCCCAGATGAGCTCGCAGTGTTTCTGTTGGCAGATGAGGCCAGCTGGTCCGCCAGCTCATTGCCTTGTATCTCACGGTGGCCAGGCACCCAGCACAGCACGATTTCCTGCTTAGATGCATAAGCGGCACAAAATACCGAGTAAAGAGATATAATGATAGGGTTTCTGTGCTTTTTGAGTGTCTTTAGGGCTTTTACGACGCTCAAAGAGTCTGTATATATGATTGCTCTTGGTATACTTTGGGCTTTAATGTGCCTAACAGCCGTCATTATGGCATACGCTTCTGCTGTGAAAATGCTTGTCTCAGGATTCAGAGTGCCAGCATCCGAGAACGATGGACCGACGGCCGCGTAAGACACACCTGCGTAAGACTTAGATGCGTCAGTGAAAAATGCAGGACAGGAATATTTGCACTGTAGTTCAATGAAGTCCATGCGGATATGCGACACAGGTGCGTGCTTCGTGATATCTAAAAAGGATAAATCACACTTGATAAGGTGCCATTGCCACGGGGGCAGCTCCTTTGCAGGAGTCATTAGATGGTGTTCAAGGATTGGGATATCCATTTCCACAGCCAAGCTCCTCACGCGAAAAGAGTAGGGCTTTCTCAACGCAGGACGGTTCTGAAAGTTGTGAGCGCAGGACAAATTGTGTATCGTTGAGTGTGTCGGGTGTTCGCTGTTGGCATTCACTTTCAGGAAGTAGACAAACGATAGGTATGACCTCTGTAAATGAAGTGACCATTGGTTCGCGTAAACATAGAGGCTTTCTACGGGGCTTGTCTTGAACGCACCTGTAGAAAGGCGGAGGCCGAGATGATGTATCGGGTCCAGCAACTTTAAGGCGCTTGGTGCCGCTGACCCATAAATAATGGCCCCATAATCCAGACGTGTGCGTACAAGGCTGCTGTACAAGTTAAGTAGACAACGAGTGTCGCTACCCCATGTAGTACGTGATAACACTTTCAGGACGCTCATAGCTTTCACGCTCTTAGTCCTGACATACTTTATATGTGCCACAAAAGTAAGCTTGGCATCGAATATTATGCCTAGAAATTTGTGTTCTCCACTTACAGGCAGACGCTGTCCCTTGAGGTGAACATCAGGTTCAGGGTGAAGTCCTCTCTTCCTAGAAAAGAGGACGCAGCTGCTCTTCTGAGGGTTTAGGCTGAACCCATTCTCATCTGCCCATTTGGATAGCTTGTTGAGACCAAGCTGAACTTGCCGCTGACATATGGCAAGATTGCACGATTTAAATCCTATCTGTATGTCATCCACGTACATAGAGTAAAACATGTTACGTGGGATGTATAAACGAAGAGAATTCATTTTTATAATAAATAAAGTGCAACTAAGCACCCCACCCTGTGGCACTCCGGTTTCCTGCACAAACGGTCGCGATAAAACATTGCCCACGCGAACACGAAAAGTACGATCGGACAGATAGCTTTCTATGACATTCAACATGTGACCACGTATACCAAAATGTGAGAGGTCTCTCAGGATACCAAACCTCCATGTTGTGTCATATGCCTTTTCCATATCAAGAAAAACAGACAGGAAAAACTGTCTGTGGACAAATGCTTCTCGAATGTGCGCCTCAATACGAATTAGTTGGTCAGTGGTGGATCGGCCGTCACGAAACCCGCACTGGTATGGGTCAAGAAGTGCCTTTGATTCCAGGAAATGCATTAAGCGGCGATTTATCATTTTCTCAAACACCTTGCAAAGGCAGCTTGTCAGTGCTATGGGCCGATAGCTCGCTGCAGATGACGGATCTTTACCCTGCTTCAGGATGGGAATTACTATTGCCTCTTTCCAGGCAGAGGGGATCTCGCCAGAAATCCATATAGAGTTGTATAGCGAGAGGAGTGTTTTCTTTGTGTCTTGTGGGAGCTTCTTCAACATTTCATATAGTACACAGTCAGGACCAGGGGCAGATTTGTTACAAGAGCTAAGGGCTGCATACAGCTCTGCTAAGCAAAGAGGTTGATTGTATGGCTCATCTCCGGAGCTTTTGCGATCCAACTTTTGCCTTTCTACAGTTGCTTTATAAGTTTTAAATGTTGAAGAATAATGCGAGGAACTGGAAACATGTTCGAAGTGTGCTCCCAAAAAGTTAGCTTGGTCCTTCAAGGTGTCACCCTGTGTGTCCACCAAAGGAAGCGAATGTGTTTGTCGACCTCTCACTTTATTAACCCTGTTCCAGACTTTAGTCTCGTCTGTATATGTATTGATACTAGACAGAAATTTCTGCCAGCTTTCCCTCCTGGCCTGACGGCGTGTTCTCCTACCTTGTGACTTTGTTTTCTTAAAATTGACGAGGTTTTCTGCAGTGGGAGAGTTGCGAAGTTGCCTCCACGCCTTGTTTTGCTGCCTACGAGCGTTCCTGCATTGTTCATTCCACCAGGGAACACGGCGTTTGCTGGATAGTCCGTTTGTTTGGGGAATACACTTGGAAGCTGCATCAATTATAAAATTAGTAAAATATGCGACAGCACCATCAGTTCCAAGTGAAGCGATGTCAGTCCACAGAAGAGTACTCGTAAGTGTTTGGAATTCGTCCCAGTCTGCCGCATCAACCTTCCACCGGGGAGCATGTGGCGGAGGATTGTGTTCTGGTGTTTTCAGCAATATAGGGAAATGGTCGCTCCCGTAAGGGTTCTTTATCACTTCCCATTCAAGTTCAAGTAATAAGGATGGAGAAGCTATGCTGAGGTCTATAGCGGAAAAGGTTTTGTTTTTGGTACAGTAATATGTAGATTCCTTCTTATTAAGCAGACACGCGCCAGATGAAAAAAGAAAACGTTCAATTAGACGGCCTCTGGCATCAATACGACAGTCGCCCCATAGACCGCTGTGTGCATTGAGGTCTCCAAGAACCAGGTAGGGCTCGGGGAGCTCATCAATGAGGGATTGAAATTCTTGTTTCTGCAGCTGGTAGTTCGGCGGTATATAAAGGGAGCAAATTGTTACCAGCTTATCAGAAATGACAGCTCGAACAGCCACAGCCTCAAGTGTGGTTTGCAGCAGAAACTCCTGGCAGGCTACACTTCTATGAAGTATTATAGCCACACCTCCAGATGACGTGGCAGCATCCACGCGATCTTTTCGAAAATGAATATACTGTCTGAGGAACCCACTGTTTCTAGAGTTGAGATGCGTTTCCTGGACACACAGCACTTTTGGATTAAATTTGTATAAGAGTTCCTGAATGTCGTCTAGGTTGTGGAGTAGTCCCCTAACGTTCCACTGTATTATAATGTTCATGTTGGAAGGAAAGGTGCTGTGTGTCTTAAACGACTAGTTGGACAGATCTTACGAGGCCTTTTCAGGCCCCGTAATTGGAGTTTTCTCTTTCTTCGGGTGCTCGAGGGAGCCTCGTCGCACCCTGGGCGCACTGTGCGCCGTCTCGCCTGTGGTAGTGTCCATTGCCTCATCTGCGGCTCTGGACACTCGCTCCAACGAGCGGTGTGTACGTGCAGGCTTTGTCCTTGAGGACAAAGCCTTTGCCCCCACCAGTAAGGAGGTTGGTTGGACCTCCTTTGCCTCTGCATTGATCTGGCTGCTGCCAGAGCAGGCAGAGGCCACTGGTGTGGCTGAGTCAAGGGAAGGTAGGGCAGCCTTGGCTGCTCCCACCGTAGGGGCGATTGCCCTAGCCGATGGCTCGCTTGGTGCAGGCCGGGCTAGAGGCGGAGGCGGATGCGACGGTGCCCCCTGACGCGCCGCATCAGCATATGATGTGTTATGAAAAGGCGAGCATCTTTTGCGGGCTTCCCTGAATGAGATGTTCTCGCGCACCTTTATAGTTATTATTTCTTTTTCTCTCTTCCAGCCTGGACAAGAGCGTGAATATGCTGGATGTTCGCCGTCACAATTTACACAGTGGGGCGTTGCCTCACAGCTGTCTGAGGCATGGCCTTGTACGCCGCATTTGGCACAGGTGAGTCGACCACGGCAACTCTGCGAACCGTGGCCGAACCTTTGGCACTGGTAGCATCGTCTCGGATTCGGAATGTACGGTCGCACGTTCAGTTTGATGTAGCCTGTTAGGATCGACTGAGGCAGAATGCTAGATGAAAATGTCAGAATTAGATGTTGAGTTGGTATTTCTCGATTATCCCGCCTGATTCTTATACGTTGCACATTGGTGACGTTTTGGTCTCTCCAACCTTCCAGAAGCTCAGTTTCAGTCAAATCCAGGAGGTCAATGTCAGATACTACTCCGCGTGAGGAATTCATTGTTCTATGTGGCGTAACAGTTACCGGGTGCTGTCCAATTGATTGAAGACTGGTGAGCTTTTGATATTGCTGTTGATCCTTGACTTCCAGAAGAAGGTCACCACTAGCCATTCTAGTGATTTTGTACCCGGGTCCAAGGCTTTCAGTGAGAGATTTTGCGACAATAAATGGTGAAATTGCTCGAGCCGATTTTTCTGTTTTCTCGCTGTGGATAACATGGAATCGTGGGAAAGTTTCTGTGGGTTTTGTGAACATGTTCAAAGATTCATCGGTGCGCCCCCTCTTCTGAGGGTGGCGATCAAGACGGGGAAAGGCAGGGGTTCCCATGTAAATGTGTTTACTGTTCGGCAGCAATGGCGGCCACCCACCACGGAGCCCAACTTGGGGACGCTGCAGCACTTAAGGTAAAGGACAGCAGGCGCCAGCCGTACATTGCCACTATAACCGAATGTACTATGCCCAAGGGAGGGCAGATACACAAGGTTAACCCTAGCCGCCGAGAAAAACAGAAGTAACCAGAAGAGAGTAGAGGACAGGAAAGATTTAAAGTAGGAGAAAAGACGAAGATGTGGAGAAAGAGACAGGAAAAGGCGACTGCCGATTTCCCCCGGGCGGGTCAATCCGGGGGTGCCGTCTACGCGAAGCCGGGGCCAAAGGGGTGTGTTGCCTCTTCCGGGGGGCCTTAAAGGTCCAATCACCCGGTGTCGGCTCAACCCCCAGGATCCCCTTTTCCCCGGACACGGCTAAGCCACGCACGGCGACACGTGGGAGGGGGTCCAAACCCCCCCGTTGGCTCGGGTCCGTGGTGTCGCCACACACCAAACGCCTGCTCACGCAGACGCCCCTGCGGGGCAGCGTGGGACTTAGACGCATCCGTAAAGAATTCAGGAGAATAGTATTTATGGTGTAATTCAAGGAAGTACATCCGGATGTGAGCAAGAGGTGCGTGCTTTGTAACATTTAAGAAAGAATCATCACATTGTATACTGTGCCACTGCCATGGCGGAAGCTGCACTGCAGAAGCCATAACATTTTGCTCGTCGAGCGCGACACCCATTTCTTCAGCAAGCCCTCTTACTCGAAGTGAGTAGGGCTCTCTCACTGATGGACGGTTCTGGAAGAGTTGGGAGCTGGAGACATTGTTTATAGTGCTGTACGCTGGGTGTTCGTGGTTCGCGTTTACCTTCAGGAAATACGCAAACGATAGGTAAGCTCTCTGCAAATGGAGCGACCACTCGTTGCATTCTACATACAGGCTTTCCACGGGGCTTGTACGAAAAGCACCCGTAGAAAGACGAATGCCCAAATGGTGGACCGGGTCAAGCATCTTCAAAGCGCTGGGTGTCGCAGACTGGTAGATTATTGCTCCATAATCGAGGCGCGTGCGTATAAGGCTTTTGTAAAGATTCATTAGGCACTTTTTGTCACTCCCCCACGAAGTTCGTGAAAGCACTTTTAGAATGTTCATTGTTTTTATACACTTGTTTTTTATATGTTTGATATGCGATATAAAGGTTAGTTTAGAGTCCAGAATTACGCCCAGAAATTTATGTTCCTCCTTTACAGGTAACTGTTGGCCGTGCAAGTCAATTTCGGGATATGGGTGGAGGCCTCTCTTTCTAGAGAAGAGAACACAGGTGCTCTTTTGTGGACTTAACCTAAACCCATTTTCGTCTGCCCATCTGGACACTTTGTTCAGGCCCAACTGAACTTGTCGTTCACAGATACCAAGGTTAGATGATCTGAATCCCATCTGTATATCATCGACATAGGACGAGTAAAAGATAGTGTGCGGGATGGACAGACGCAGAGAATTCATCTTGACAATAAAAAGCGTGCAGCTCAGCACCCCACCCTGGGGCACTCCAGTCTCCTGCACGAATGGTCGTGATAATACATTACCTACTCGAACACGGAATGTCCGATCGGACAAGTAACTTTCAATTATTGCTAACATCTTCCCTCGTATACCGACGTGCGACAGGTCTCTCAGTATTCCAAACCGCCATGTTGTGTCATATGCCTTTTCCATGTCAAGGAATACTGAGAGAAAAAACTGTTTATGCACAAATGCTTCCCGAATTTCAGACTCAATGCGGACTAAGTGGTCAGTTGTGGATCGCCCTTCTCGAAATCCACACTGATAAGGATCTAGTAATTTTTTTCTTTCGAGAAAGTGTATTAGCCGGCAGTTGATCATTTTCTCGAAGACTTTACACAGACAACTTGTCAGCGCGATGGGCCTGTAACTTGAGACAGACGATGGATCCTTTCCCTGTTTCAGAACAGGTAAAACGATAGCCTCTTTCCAGGAACTAGGGATGATACCTGAGACCCATATGGCATTGTACAGCGAAAGCAGTGTTCTCTGTGCTTCACGAGCTAAGTGTTTTACCATATCGTATACAATACGATCAGACCCTGGGGCAGATTCGTTGCAGCAGCTCAGTGCTGCCTGCAGCTCTGCTAAACTGAACGGTTCATTGTATCCTTCATTTTTCGTTGATTTCCTTTCCAGCCTCTCTCGTTCCACTCTCGTTTTGTATCTTCGGAATGTTTCCGAATAGTGTGTAGAGCTAGATACGTGTTCGAAATGTGCTCCCAGGGAGTCCGCTTGATCTTGTAAGCTTTCACCCTCGGTGTCCACTAAGGGTACCGAATAACCTGGTCGACCTTTTACTTTCCTCACACTATTCCATACTTTGGCCTCATCTCTATAGGAATTTATGCCCGATATGAACTTATGCCAGCTTTCCCTTCTAGCTTGCCGGCGCGTTCTGCGCCCTTGTGATTTGACTTGTTTAAAATTTATAAGATTTTCTGCTGTAGGGGAGTCCCGAAGAAGCCCCCACGCTTTATTCTGTGCTCTCCGAGCCTTGCGACATTCGTCGTTCCACCAGGGAACACGACGTTTACTTGTAATTTTAGTTCTTTGTGGTATGCATTTAAGGGCAGTATTGATTAAAAATCTGGTAAAATACTCTACAGCAGCGTCAATGTTTAAAGAAGAAATGTCCATCCATGAAATTGTCGTAAGTTTGTGGAACTCCTCCCAGTCGGCGCTCTCAAGTTTCCACCGAGGAGCCTGGGGTGGAAATTCGCTATGTCTTTGTGTTTGGAGGAGTATTGGGAAGTGGTCACTGCCATAAGGGTTTTTAACCACTTCCCAGTTAAAATCAAGTAAAATAGACGGAGAGATGATGCTAAGATCGATGGACGAATAAGATTGATTTGCGAGGCTAAAAAACGTGGCTTCTTTTTTGTTGAGCAAGCATGCACCTGTAGAAAACAGAAAATTCTCAATGAGGCGGCCTCGCGCATCGGTGCGAGAGGCTGCTGCCACAGGCTGCTGTGCGCATTAAAATCGCCGAGGACGAGGTAAGGCTCGGGCAATTCATCAATAAATGAGTCAAATTCGTGTTTGCATAGTTGGTAGTACGGGGGTATGTATACTGAACAGATAGTGATGAGTTTCTTTCCAATTATAGCTCGAACGGCTACTGCCTCCAGAGCCGTTCGTAGTGGAAAGAACTGGCATGCTACGGTTTTGTCTAGTATAATTGCAACACCGCCAGATGATGCGAGAGCATCCTGGCGGTCTTTCCGAAAGACGACGTATTCACGAAGGAAATTTGAGTGTTTTGGGTTCAAGTGTGTCTCCTGTACACACAGCACCTTTGGACGAAATTTGCTAAGGAGTTCTTGTATGTCGTCGAGATTGTGCAACAGTCCTCTTGCGTTCCATTGTAATATGTTGTCCATTTTGAATGTGTGTGTGTGCTGTGTGTAGCAAAAGAGGAAAGAGACTTATTTTACAGAGCCTTTGTCAGGCCCTGTAATTGGCATTTTGCCTTTTTTGGAGCGGTCGAGTGCATCCCGCCGCTGACCCATAAATAATGGCCCCATAATCCAGACGTGTGCGTACAAGGCTGCTGTACAAGTTAAGTAGACAACGAGTGTCGCTACCCCATGTAGTACGTGATAACACTTTCAGGACGCTCATAGCTTTCACGCTCTTAGTCCTGACATACTTTATATGTGCCACAAAAGTAAGCTTGGCATCGAATATTATGCCTAGAAATTTGTGTTCTCCACTTACAGGCAGACGCTGTCCCTTGAGGTGAACATCAGGTTCAGGGTGAAGTCCTCTCTTCCTAGAAAAGAGGACGCAGCTGCTCTTCTGAGGGTTTAGGCTGAACCCATTCTCATCTGCCCATTTGGATAGCTTGTTGAGACCAAGCTGAACTTGCCGCTGACATATGGCAAGATTGCACGATTTAAATCCTATCTGTATGTCATCCACGTACATAGAGTAAAACATGTTACGTGGGATGTATAAACGAAGAGAATTCATTTTTATAATAAATAAAGTGCAACTAAGCACCCCACCCTGTGGCACTCCGGTTTCCTGCACAAACGGTCGCGATAAAACATTGCCCACGCGAACACGAAAAGTACGATCGGACAGATAGCTTTCTATGACATTCAACATGTGACCACGTATACCAAAATGTGAGAGGTCTCTCAGGATACCAAACCTCCATGTTGTGTCATATGCCTTTTCCATATCAAGAAAAACAGACAGGAAAAACTGTCTGTGGACAAATGCTTCTCGAATGTGCGCCTCAATACGAATTAGTTGGTCAGTGGTGGATCGGCCGTCACGAAACCCGCACTGGTATGGGTCAAGAAGTGCCTTTGATTCCAGGAAATGCATTAAGCGGCGATTTATCATTTTCTCAAACACCTTGCAAAGGCAGCTTGTCAGTGCTATGGGCCGATAGCTCGCTGCAGATGACGGATCTTTACCCTGCTTCAGGATGGGAATTACTATTGCCTCTTTCCAGGCAGAGGGGATCTCGCCAGAAATCCATATAGAGTTGTATAGCGAGAGGAGTGTTTTCTTTGTGTCTTGTGGGAGCTTCTTCAACATTTCATATAGTACACAGTCAGGACCAGGGGCAGATTTGTTACAAGAGCTAAGGGCTGCATACAGCTCTGCTAAGCAAAGAGGTTGATTGTATGGCTCATCTCCGGAGCTTTTGCGATCCAACTTTTGCCTTTCTACAGTTGCTTTATAAGTTTTAAATGTTGAAGAATAATGCGAGGAACTGGAAACATGTTCGAAGTGTGCTCCCAAAAAGTTAGCTTGGTCCTTCAAGGTGTCACCCTGTGTGTCCACCAAAGGAAGCGAATGTGTTTGTCGACCTCTCACTTTATTAACCCTGTTCCAGACTTTAGTCTCGTCTGTATATGTATTGATACTAGACAGAAATTTCTGCCAGCTTTCCCTCCTGGCCTGACGGCGTGTTCTCCTACCTTGTGACTTTGTTTTCTTAAAATGACGAGGTTTTCTGCAGTGGGAGAGTTGCGAAGTTGCCTCACGCCTTGTTTTGCTGCCTACGAGCGTTCCTGCATTGTTCATTCCACCAGGGAACACGGCGTTTGCTGGATAGTCCGTTTGTTTGGGGAATACACTTGGAAGCTGCATCAATTATAAAATTAGTAAAATATGCGACAGCACCATCAGTTCCAAGTGAAGCGATGTCAGTCCACAGAAGAGTACTCGTAAGTGTTTGGAATTCGTCCCAGTCTGCCGCATCAACCTTCCACCGGGGAGCATGTGGCGGAGATTGTGTTCTGGTGTTTTCAGCATATAGGGAAATGGTCGCTCCCCGTAAGGGTTCTTTATCACTTCCTATTCAAGTTCAAGTAATAAGGATGGAGAAGCTATGCTGAGTCTATAGCGGAAAAGGTTTGTTTTTGGTACAGTAATATGTAGAATTCCTTCTTATTAAGCAGACACGCGCCAGATGAAAAAGAAAACGTTCAATTAGACGGCCTCTGGCATCAATACGACAGTCGCCCCATAGACCGCTGTGTGCATTGAGGTCTCCAAGAACCAGGTAGGGCTCGGGGAGCTCATCAATGAGGGATTGAAATTCTTGTTTCTGCAGCTGGTAGTTCGGCGGTATATAAAGGGAGCAAATTGTTACCAGCTTATCAGAAATGACAGCTCGAACAGCCACAGCCTCAAGTGTGGTTTGCAGCGGAAACTCCTGGCAGGCTACACTTCTATGAAGTATTATAGCCACACCTCCAGATGACGTGGCAGCATCCACGCGATCTTTTCGAAAATGAATATACTGTCTGAGGAACCCACTGTTTCTAGAGTTGAGATGCGTTTCCTGGACACACAGCACTTTTGGATTAAATTTGTATAAGAGTTCCTGAATGTCGTCTAGGTTGTGGAGTAGTCCCCTAACGTTCCACTGTATTATAATGTTCATGTTGGAAGGAAAGGTGCTGTGTGTCTTAAACGACTAGTTGGACAGATCTTACGAGGCCTTTTCAGGCCCCGTAATTGGAGTTTTCTCTTTCTTCGGGTGCTCGAGGGAGCCTCGTCGCACCCTGGGCGCACTGTGCGCCGTCTCGCCTGTGGTAGTGTCCATTGCCTCATCTGCGGCTCTGGACACTCGCTCCAACGAGCGGTGTGTACGTGCAGGCTTTGTCCTTGAGGACAAAGCCTTTGCCCCCACCAGTAAGGAGGTTGGTTGGACCTCCTTTGCCTCTGCATTGATCTGGCTGCTGCCAGAGCAGGCAGAGGCCACTGGTGTGGCTGAGTCAAGGGAAGGTAGGGCAGCCTTGGCTGCTCCCACCGTAGGGGCGATTGCCCTAGCCGATGGCTCGCTTGGTGCAGGCCGGGCTAGAGGCGGAGGCGGATGCGACGGTGCCCCCTGACGCGCCGCATCAGCATATGATGTGTTATGAAAAGGCGAGCATCTTTTGCGGGCTTCCCTGAATGAGATGTTCTCGCGCACCTTTATAGTTATTATTTCTTTTTCTCTCTTCCAGCCTGGACAAGAGCGTGAATATGCTGGATGTTCGCCGTCACAATTTACACAGTGGGGCGTTGCCTCACAGCTGTCTGAGGCATGGCCTTGTACGCCGCATTTGGCACAGGTGAGTCGACCACGGCAACTCTGCGAACCGTGGCCGAACCTTTGGCACTGGTAGCATCGTCTCGGATTCGGAATGTACGGTCGCACGTTCAGTTTGATGTAGCCTGTTAGGATCGACTGAGGCAGAATGCTAGATGAAAATGTCAGAATTAGATGTTGCGTTGGTATTTCTCGATTATCCCGCCTGATTCTTATACGTTGCACATTGGTGACGTTTTGGTCTCTCCAACCTTCCAGAAGCTGCATCAATTATAAAATTAGTAAAATATGCGACAGCACCATCAGTTCCAAGTGAAGCGATGTCAGTCCACAGAAGAGTACTCGTAAGTGTTTGGAATTCGTCCCAGTCTGCCGCATCAACCTTCCACCGGGGAGCATGTGGCGGAGGATTGTGTTCTGGTGTTTTCAGCAATATAGGGAAATGGTCGCTCCCGTAAGGGTTCTTTATCACTTCCCATTCAAGTTCAAGTAATAAGGATGGAGAAGCTATGCTGAGGTCTATAGCGGAAAAGGTTTTGTTTGTGGTACAGTAATATGTAGATTCCTTCTTATTAAGCAGACACGCGCCAGATGAAAAAAGAAAACGTTCAATTAGACGGCCTCTGGCATCAATACGACAGTCGCCCCATAGACCGCTGTGTGCATTGAGGTCTCCAAGAACCAGGTAGGGCTCGGGGAGCTCATCAATGAGGGATTGAAATTCTTGTTTCTGCAGCTGGTAGTTCGGCGGTATATAAAGGGAGCAAATTGTTACCAGCTTATCAGAAATGACAGCTCGAACAGCCACAGCCTCAAGTGTGGTTTGCAGCGGAAACTCCTGGCAGGCTACACTTCTATGAAGTATTATAGCCACACCTCCAGATGACGTGGCAGCATCCACGCGATCTTTTCGAAAATGAATATACTGTCTGAGGAACCCACTGTTTCTAGAGTTGAGATGCGTTTCCTGGACACACAGCACTTTTGGATTAAATTTGTATAAGAGTTCCTGAATGTCGTCTAGGTTGTGGAGTAGTCCCCTAACGTTCCACTGTATTATAATGTTCATGTTGGAAGGAAAGGTGCTGTGTGTCTTAAACGACTAGTTGGACAGATCTTACGAGGCCTTTTCAGGCCCCGTAATTGGAGTTTTCTCTTTCTTCGGGTGCTCGAGGGAGCCTCGTCGCACCCTGGGCGCACTGTGCGCCGTCTCGCCTGTGGTAGTGTCCATTGCCTCATCTGCGGCTCTGGACACTCGCTCCAACGAGCGGTGTGTACGTGCAGGCTTTGTCCTTGAGGACAAAGCCTTTGCCCCCACCAGTAAGGAGGTTGGTTGGACCTCCTTTGCCTCTGCATTGATCTGGCTGCTGCCAGAGCAGGCAGAGGCCACTGGTGTGGCTGAGTCAAGGGAAGGTAGGGCAGCCTTGGCTGCTCCCACCGTAGGGGCGATTGCCCTAGCCGATGGCTCGCTTGGTGCAGGCCGGGCTAGAGGCGGAGGCGGATGCGACGGTGCCCCCTGACGCGCCGCATCAGCATATGATGTGTTATGAAAAGGCGAGCATCTTTTGCGGGCTTCCCTGAATGAGATGTTCTCGCGCACCTTTATAGTTATTATTTCTTTTTCTCTCTTCCAGCCTGGACAAGAGCGTGAATATGCTGGATGTTCGCCGTCACAATTTACACAGTGGGGCGTTGCCTCACAGCTGTCTGAGGCATGGCCTTGTACGCCGCATTTGGCACAGGTGAGTCGACCACGGCAACTCTGCGAACCGTGGCCGAACCTTTGGCACTGGTAGCATCGTCTCGGATTCGGAATGTACGGTCGCACGTTCAGTTTGATGTAGCCTGTTAGGATCGACTGAGGCAGAATGCTAGATGAAAATGTCAGAATTAGATGTTGAGTTGGTATTTCTCGATTATCCCGCCTGATTCTTATACGTTGCACATTGGTGACGTTTTGGTCTCTCCAACCTTCCAGAAGCTCAGTTTCAGTCAAATCCAGGAGGTCAATGTCAGATACTACTCCGCGTGAGGAATTCATTGTTCTATGTGGCGTAACAGTTACCGGGTGCTGTCCAATTGATTGAAGACTGGTGAGCTTTTGATATTGCTGTTGATCCTTGACTTCCAGAAGAAGGTCACCACTAGCCATTCTAGTGATTTTGTACCCGGGTCCAAGGCTTTCAGTGAGAGATTTTGCGACAATAAATGGTGAAATTGCTCGAGCCGATTTTTCTGTTTTCTCGCTGTGGATAACATGGAATCGTGGGAAAGTTTCTGTGGGTTTTGTGAACATGTTCAAAGATTCATCGGTGCGCCCCCTCTTCTGAGGGTGGCGATCAAGACGGGGAAAGGCAGGGGTTCCCATGTAAATGTGTTTACTGTTCGGCAGCAATGGCGGCCACCCACCACGGAGCCCAACTTGGGGACGCTGCAGCACTTATAAAATTAGTAAAATATGCGACAGCACCATCAGTTCCAAGTGAAGCGATGTCAGTCCACAGAAGAGTACTCGTAAGTGTTTGGAATTCGTCCCAGTCTGCCGCATCAACCTTCCACCGGGGAGCATGTGGCGGAGGATTGTGTTCTGGTGTTTTCAGCAATATAGGGAAATGGTCGCTCCCGTAAGGGTTCTTTATCACTTCCCATTCAAGTTCAAGTAATAAGGATGGAGAAGCTATGCTGAGGTCTATAGCGGAAAAGGTTTTGTTTGTGGTACAGTAATATGTAGATTCCTTCTTATTAAGCAGACACGCGCCAGATGAAAAAAGAAAACGTTCAATTAGACGGCCTCTGGCATCAATACGACAGTCGCCCCATAGACCGCTGTGTGCATTGAGGTCTCCAAGAACCAGGTAGGGCTCGGGGAGCTCATCAATGAGGGATTGAAATTCTTGTTTCTGCAGCTGGTAGTTCGGCGGTATATAAAGGGAGCAAATTGTTACCAGCTTATCAGAAATGACAGCTCGAACAGCCACAGCCTCAAGTGTGGTTTGCAGCGGAAACTCCTGGCAGGCTACACTTCTATGAAGTATTATAGCCACACCTCCAGATGACGTGGCAGCATCCACGCGATCTTTTCGAAAATGAATATACTGTCTGAGGAACCCACTGTTTCTAGAGTTGAGATGCGTTTCCTGGACACACAGCACTTTTGGATTAAATTTGTATAAAAGTTCCTGAATGTCGTCTAGGTTGTGGAGTAGTCCCCTAACGTTCCACTGTATTATAATGTTCATGTTGGAAGGAAAGGTGCTGTGTGTCTTAAACGACTAGTTGGACAGATCTTACGAGGCCTTTTCAGGCCCCGTAATTGGAGTTTTCTCTTTCTTCGGGTGCTCGAGGGAGCCTCGTCGCACCCTGGGCGCACTGTGCGCCGTCTCGCCTGTGGTAGTGTCCATTGCCTCATCTGCGGCTCTGGACACTCGCTCCAACGAGCGGTGTGTACGTGCAGGCTTTGTCCTTGAGGACAAAGCCTTTGCCCCCACCAGTAAGGAGGTTGGTTGGACCTCCTTTGCCTCTGCATTGATCTGGCTGCTGCCAGAGCAGGCAGAGGCCACTGGTGTGGCTGAGTCAAGGGAGGGTAGGGCAGCCTTGGCTGCTCCCACCGTAGGGGCGATTGCCCTAGCCGATGGCTCGCTTGGTGCAGGCCGGGCTAGAGGCGGAGGCGGATGCGACGGTGCCCCCTGACGCGCCGCATCAGCATATGATGTGTTATGAAAAGGCGAGCATCTTTTGCGGGCTTCCCTGAATGAGATGTTCTCGCGCACCTTTATAGTTATTATTTCTTTTTCTCTCTTCCAGCCTGGACAAGAGCGTGAATATGCTGGATGTTCGCCGTCACAATTTACACAGTGGGGCGTTGCCTCACAGCTGTCTGAGGCATGGCCTTGTACGCCGCATTTGGCACAGGTGAGTCGACCACGGCAACTCTGCGAACCGTGGCCGAACCTTTGGCACTGGTAGCATCGTCTCGGATTCGGAATGTACGGTCGCACGTTCAGTTTGATGTAGCCTGTTAGGATCGACTGAGGCAGAATGCTAGATGAAAATGTCAGAATTAGATGTTGAGTTGGTATTTCTCGATTATCCCGCCTGATTCTTATACGTTGCACATTGGTGACGTTTTGGTCTCTCCAACCTTCCAGAAGCTCAGTTTCAGTCAAATCCAGGAGGTCAATGTCAGATACTACTCCGCGTGAGGAATTCATTGTTCTATGTGGCGTAACAGTTACCGGGTGCTGTCCAATTGATTGAAGACTGGTGAGCTTTTGATATTGCTGTTGATCCTTGACTTCCAGAAGAAGGTCACCACTAGCCATTCTAGTGATTTTGTACCCGGGTCCAAGGCTTTCAGTGAGAGATTTTGCGACAATAAATGGTGAAATTGCTCGAGCCGATTTTTCTGTTTTCTCGCTGTGGATAACATGGAATCGTGGGAAAGTTTCTGTGGGTTTTGTGAACATGTTCAAAGATTCATCGGTGCGCCCCCTCTTCTGAGGGTGGCGATCAAGACGGGGAAAGGCAGGGGTTCCCATGTAAATGTGTTTACTGTTCGGCAGCAATGGCGGCCACCCACCACGGAGCCCAACTTGGGGACGCTGCAGCACTTAAGGTAAAGGACAGCAGGCGCCAGCCGTACATTGCCACTATAACCGAATGTACTATGCCCAAGGGAGGGCAGATACACAAGGTTAACCCTAGCCGCCGAGAAAAACAGAAGTAACCAGAAGAGAGTAGAGGACAGGAAAGACTTAAAGTAGGAGAAAAGACTTGCGAATCTCGACGATAAACGCCTGCATGTACTCCCCTTCTTCTTGGTTTCTGTGAAAGGACTTGAAGCTTTCTGATATCTCGTTAGGGGAAGGATCAAAGTGCTCGTTCAAGGTTGAAGCAACTTCTTCCTAGCTCAGCGAGCTTGGTTTTCGCGTTGCGATTCTGCCACAAAGGATTTCAACGGTCCTCGATCCTAACGCTGCGACTAACAAGGCCTTTTCTTCGCATCGTCGGTCACTTCGTTTACTTCGAAGTAGGCGTCAATATTAACGAGATACGCTTGCCACTTACCTGTCTCCTCTGCAAAATCCGGAAGTTTGAGGCCCATGGCTGCGGGCGGGCTGATGGGTGCCTTCGTCTTGGTCTCGCCGCTGGCGCCCGGCTTAAGGCTCTTTCACATGCTGCGATTACAGCGACGAAAATCGTTCCGATCGCTCTGTTCGCTCCTGTCGCTTAAAGGGACCGTCTACCGTCCTTCATCGCTCTCCCGCTTTTTGGTCAACAGAAAGCGTACCTTTCGAAGTGTCCCAGCGTGCAGTGGTTTCTCCAGAAACTGAACAGAAATTATTAAAACACATTTTTTTATCTACGAAGTCGCTCCTTTCCTAGTGTAGGCCTGCCAGCAACACTGGGCACCGCGCATGATGCGTCGTCGCCTCCCTGGAAACCCTTTCGGGCGCGGGAGGCATCTCAACGCGAACCGGCTTCAAGGTCGACATTACAGAGGCGACGACGAGGAGGAAAGGCGAGGGAAAGTCGGCGCGCGGGGGTGCGTCTCGGACATGCAGCGCCGCATGCATGACAAGCGCAGTACTACGCGCCTCCGCAGGCAGACGAATTCGAAGGCAGCGCCACATGCGCCACCCCGAAAGCAGCGAAAAAAAGAACAAATTGCTCTTGCACGCTATAACAAGGTGTCTCACAGGGTGAAGTACGCATGTAAGACATACATAATAGTTTTTCAGCAGAGTATGCATACCTGCGTGGGCTGGTTCTCGTACACTTGGAAAATGACGAACACGCTGTTGGGTGTCGCTAGCGGCGTTTTTTGCACCACTTTCAGAGCGAAATTAAAAACATAATTCCTTTTTTGTGGGGTGAAAGCGTGCTCGTTCCCGTAAATGTGACGCACGATCTGCCCAATTTTACCACAATCTTAAAAAATTTTCTGAGCGGTAGACAGTCCCTTTAATGGCGGTTTCGTTTCAGTTGACTGCAATTGCAGCGACTGTTTTTCCCGCGACAAGAGCGACCGGCTATCTTCAAATGAGTATAATAACCGTGCGTTATAATATTAACTTTTATTTTACAGGATTGAAGAACATGCGTGTATTGTAATTTAAAAACTGCTGCAAGTGAGTAAATTATTTTGGTGTGCGCAACAGCGGCTCCCACATATCAGTAAAGACGTTAAAATAGCGGTGGCAGCAGCGCAGCGGCACAGCAGCTGCTTCGGCTGCTTCGCGTCGTGGAGAAAAAAAATTGGCAGATCCCACGTGCAGTGGGAATCAAGGGAATGCCAAGCACGCATAGGGAACGTAAAATGGATTTTCATTGTTGTCTCGCTATACCGAGTTTGGTACATATGAAGTTAACGAAACGGCCGCAAGAGCACCAAGACTGTAGCATGTAAACCATGCCGCTAATACACGCATGTCATGATTCTAACGTTACGACTTGTCATTTACGTGCGTCATGCAGTCGTGTTGTGGCCCAGCAATTTTGGTATACATCCCTTTAAGGAAACGAGTGGCATGTAGATCATGGCGCTATTGACATGCATGTCACGATTTTCATGTTATGACCTGTTATTTATGATCGTCATGCAGTCATGCTGTGCCAAACAAATTTTCGTATAGGCTCCGTGAAGTCGAGTTTTCCATGTGCGACATCAGCGCCAGATTGCACTGCCTGGCGGAGAGAAGAAGCAAAATTTGGCTGACTGTGACAGGAAAATACGCGAACGCTATGCGCGTCTCCAACTCTATAGCAGCAGCGACCGCCCGTCCCACCTTCTTTGGTTTTATTTCCTTTGAGACGCGCGCTCCAAACCAGCGGCAAACTGTTCCAAAGGACGACGCCGCGAGCGTTCGTTTGGTTCGCAGCACGCACGGAAAGCAGCGAAGAAACGTGCGCGTCGCTGTCGCCTCGGTTCCCACCGTGCGCGCGCGTCTCATACGTGCGACCCAAGCGGCCAATGTCAGCGATACTGAGCCATCCGACGAGAGCTACGTAGCGCCCTCTGGTCAGTAGACGGAGCCCATACATCCCATTAACGAAACGGCAGTATAACACCAGGACCATGGCATGTATATCATGCCGTTCATGACACGCGTGTCATGATTCTAATGTTATGACCTGTCATTTACGTTCGTCATGCTGTCGTGTTCTGCCATAGCAATTTTGGCATACATCCTATTAACGAAACGCCTGGCATGTAAATCATGCCGCCCATGACATGCGTGTTATGCTTTTCATGTTACGACCTGTCATTTATGTCCGTCATGCAGTCATATTGTTTCACACCAATTTTCCTACACATCCCACTAACGAAACGGCCAAGAGAGCACCAAGACCGTGGCATGTAAATCATGTCGTTCATGACATGCATGTCATGATTTTCATGTTATGACCTGTCATTTACGTTCATGGTGCAGTCATCTTGTGGCATGCCAATTTTCGTATACATCCCGTTAGCGAAATGCGTGGCACGTAAATCATGTCGCCCATGACATGCATATCATGATTTTCGTGTTGTGACCTGTCAGTTATGTACGCCATGCAGTCATGGCATACCAATTTGTGGCATACCAATTTTCGTATACATCCCATTAACGAAACGGCCAAGAGAGCACCAAGACCGTCGCATGTAAATCATGTCACTCATGACATGCATGTCATGATTTTCGTGTTATGACCTGCCATTTATGTTTGTGATGCAGTCATCTTGTGGCATGCCAATTTGCGTATACGTCCCAGTAATGAAACGCGTGGCATGTAAATCATGTCATTCATGACATGTATGTCATAATTTTCATGTTATGACCTGTCATTTACGTTCGCCATGCAGTCATATTGTGGCATACCAATTTTTGTATACATCCCATTAAGGAGAAGACCAGGAGAGCACCAAGACTGTGACATGTAAATCATGCAGCTCATGACACGCATGTCATGATTTTCATGTTATGACCTGCCATTTATGTTCGTCAGGCAGTCATGTTGTGCCATACCAATTTTCGCATATATCCCATTAGCGACACGGCCAGGAGAGCACAAAATCGTAGGCGGCTAGATAGATAGATAGATAGATAGATAGATAGATAGATAGATAGATAGATAGATAGATAGATAGATACGCTCAAACTCGCCTAAGTTCGCTAAGAAATGCTTCGCATTTAAAAATTGGCCGCGTATCTCCCTGCTTCGCTGCAAATGTCGTCGAAAGAAGATACATGAGTCCCGGTTCGCGTGTTTCTATTTCCCCGAGGAGTTGCGCAAGCGAGAGGGAAAACGAAGAGACGCGGGGAGAGAAAGGGACCGGCCGGAGTGGCGGGCGGCCGTTCCGCTGCCTTGTGCTACCTGTTCGGCACGAGCGTGAGATATGGGCGCCATCTGGCCATAGTATCGGGAAACGCAAGAAGCTTGCATAGTACGCAGAACTGCGTAGGAAACGTCCGCTTTTGCGCATCCTAACAAGCACTAGTGTCTTTAGAATTACTCATCTATGTATTTTATACTAAAGGAACACACCGACTAATACTTACGTATTGATGTTGCACCTCAGATATGCGCAATATTTGCTTTTTGGCCGACTGTGTTCAGAAGTATGAAGGTAGCTACCAGTTCAAGCTGGGTGGTCGCTGAGGAAGGGGTTCACCTTTCGCAGCAGGACAGACACACACACACACACACAGACAGACCAAAATTTCTGCGTTGAAGTGTCCCAAGAAAGACTAACGTCTTTAAAAAAACTTTGCGCCATGGTATAGCCGCGTAGGAAGGGTCCGCGTATTCTTCGAAGTCGCCGTGTGCGCGAAGCATGATCCTCCATGTTCAGCATCAAGTTGTCAACGAATGGTTCGTGTATCTTGCTCGCAAGTGCCTACTACAATGTAGTGCCTCCGAACCGGACGACGCCGGCATCTAACCAAAGCCCACATTTATGGATCTGCAAATGATGTATATGTGTGTGTCTGTGCACGGAATACGGTTAGTTTGTGTTGTGACAGAACGCGGCAACACTCATCTAACCGAAAACTCACATCTTGAAAGCCGCGAAAAATGACGCCTCTCTCTCTCTGTGTGTGTGTGTGTTTGTGTGTGTGTGTGTGTGTGTGTGTGTGTGTGTGTGTGTGTGTGTGTGTGTGTGTGTGTGTGTGTGTGTGATGTGGAATAGTTTGTTTTTTTTTTTGTGAACATCGATATCACGGATCGTCCGTCGTGGAATCAGTGGTGTGGATGTGTAACAACTAGCATCAAAAATTTATAAGGAGCTGTAGCCACCTGTGTTGAAGCCTGCATGTTGCGTCTCTACATTGTAAAGACACGGATGTCGTTTAGTTTCCTAATGGTAGTAGATTACTGCGAGTCTGTCCAAATAAGCAAAATACGTTGCACTGCCCCACGCCGTGCACGAAATGTATTTTTGATGTATAGTCTTATAACAAGTTAGTAGCGTAGTCATGCACTTAGAGCTGTAATAGACCATTTCCCTGCTATGCCTCTTTTCTGCTAGAACAGAATTGTTTGCAAAACAGAAAAACAGCCAATAAGGGCCTGAAGTACTATTTCCAAACAGACTGTATTTGGAGATACTTGGTTTTACTGCAATAAAATGATTCTATCGACGAGCAGAAATATTAACAGGGCTCACTGTGTTTCTGTGACATGCATTCATTGTCTAATGGTTCAGAAACTGCTCTCCATCCTGTTCCATCTCGGGAGTCCCTCGAAGTTTAGAATGTTTTCTTGCCGTAGCATTTCCTCAATCAAATGCGCTTGTTGAATTGAGAAGCATTTGTGTGATGGTCACCGCTATAGAGAAAACTGCTGTATTGACCTCGAGGCACAGAGCATTTCTTCAGAAGGCGAAACAGTGCTCGTTTGGGTGGCTCAGTGAAGCTCAGTGAAACCACGCTGTAGGGCATGGTTCTAACACACCCTCTGTTGTGCGAGTTGGCTTGCGCAGAGAGAGAAACACACACCTCACGCTTTCTGCAGAAGCTTGCCGGTTCAACCTGTCAAGGCTAGCCAGTGCCGATTCATCGTAATTGATGTGCTTCTTGTGCAACCTTGGTGGCTGCAAATTATTTGTTATATAAACAAAAAAAGGTGTTGCCTGTGCGGCTATTACCTAATTATCTGCACAGTATGTTTTTGGAATGCAAAACTTATAATTATTCAATAACTCTGGCTCGACTGGTTTGGTCATTACCAGAACTATTGGTACAGTGTCGTTCCTTGTCTTTCCACCACACATATGCCGTTGTTTGCTTATTGTTCGAGGCATTGGACTCATGGCAAAGGGAGGCGAGAGGATGCACCATCTCATTTTCCTCAAAGTGGCAAGCAGCGAGCATATTTGTGTCATTAACCACCAAAGTCTCTGTCATTGCATGCTCTCCGCACTTCACGCCAGGTCCAATTGGCTCATTTCTCCTTTTTTTTTAGAACAGGAGACAGATAGCTGAGACAGTGCAAAAATAGTGACAGCACGGCATCTAGTAACAAAACAGGCCGCTTGGGTTTGTCAAGAGAGATGTCACCAGCAAGATCACCTTCATTGCGTCTCCATTTCACTGTTTGAGAAATGCTTCTGGCAAACGTAGTTATGGGGCATGAGCTCTCGACCTTTCCTTGGTATTGTACAAGCCCATGCCTCCACTTTCATCGAGCCACTGGGAACGTCGAAAGTAATCAGCTTCACTTTGCTGGATGCGCTGCTGTTGTAGTTTGGCAAAACACATTTCTGTCCCATCCTAAAATGGCACTGGTGGAAATCCCAGAGAGCGCAAGCCTTTGTTGCAACACGAAAAGTGCACTTAAAGGTCTGAGAAGCCCGTGAGAGTTGTAAAAGTCAGCAGGTCACAAAGACTATGCAGCATCCTGCACGCATTTTCTTCCCAAGGCCATTTACCCATACCTGTTCACAACATGCAAACGAGGGACTTACAGCGGCAGGTGTCACCTGAACTGGAGTCACTACATGCGACTCATTACAAGTGCTGTATGGCACATATTGAAGTGATTATTTATTACAAACTACAGCCAAAATACCCAGAGTTTACTTATTGATGCTGCAGACAGAAAACTGAGAATATTTGCAATATATGAGACGGTATCGTAGTTTTTATGCATTGCACCCATAGGATGACATGTAAAAGATGACCACTTGCCGGAAGTTTCATCTGTCGTAATGCAAAGAAAATTCAATTTCCTCCTTGCCAAACCGTTTCATGAATGTGCCATGGCACGTGCTGCCACAGCCTAGCAGGTTCCTGTCCTCAAATTCTGCCTTCTCCATGCCTCGAGGACATACCATGTCTTCACCTACATTGTCACTTTGTTCGTAGGATGCCAGGTTTTCTTGTCTGCTGCAACCAGGCTGCTCTGTGCGACTGGCAAGTGCTGAACTTGTTCCTGTGCATGCACACTTCAGCCACTTTGTCTAGAGAACACACCTTTGAAAGCTTGTTAGGGGCACAATAAGAACATTCAGATTGAAACCTGATGCTTCTTTTTTGATGTTGCATGACAACCTTTGTGGGTAAGCAATCGCCAGCACTCTCTTGATGTCTTTTCCATTTCTTTGTCCTGGCAAAGGTTTTACTCACTGAAGTAACTTGCATAGAGAAGTAATCACCAATGGTGGCTATCATGAACCTGATAGGTGCACATTTTTAGAGGAAAAACGCCACTGCACAATGTCAGCACAATTTCTTTAATGGGTCACTGGGACAAGTTAGGGCAGCATTGTAAGAAGACTCTCAGGTCTTCGCAAAGAACACAGCACAGTGACAGTGTAAGCTTTGCTGCATGTGCTCTTATTATTCTCTTTAGGTCTTCTTCCATTCCTGCTTCTCCTCCCCCCTCTAGTTCTACCTCTTACATTGTCTTTTTCCAAATCCTTTACTTCTTATTTGTCATCTGCATCCTGTCCTTCCTTGCCATCGTCATCTCCTTGCTCTTCTGTATTTTCTCCCCCGCCCCCAAATTCTCCTCGTCTTTGTCGATAGAACCATAGCCGACGACTGACAACATATAAGGCCCAGAGTCGGGGGTGGGTGCTACTACTCCTGTTGGGCTGGATTCAAATGTGCACAGGCGTGGAGAGAGGGAGATAAACATGACTGAAAGATTGCTAGTTTTCCTTCAGGTGAGATGGGGGTATGGACTTTTTCTCATTATGGGCGATAGCGATTTCGGACACCTGCTTCAGGCACCATTGTCACCAATTTTAACATTGTAACAAGCCCATACCGGTTTACGCTGTATTGTTGTACCAGGTGCTTAGAAATTTCCAAGGGAATGTGAAAGGCAAATGCCAAGTTTCATTGATCTGCTTCTTGGGCTGCTGCTGCAGTTTCACCCATAGCTGCTTTGTTACAGCAGCAGTGCTGACAAAAGGCATTTTGAGTTGCTTAAGGTTCTTCTGCAGTGTTGTGCCTTCTCGGTCTTCCTCGCTTGCAACTAGAGCCTTGTGCACCTTCACCTACAATGATGTGGCATGAGATTTTGCAGCAAGACACGGTCAACTTTGTTGTAATATGAAGGCAACAAAGCTGACCACACCAGCAAGATATACTTAATCAGCTTTACAGTGAAGCGAGAGGTGCACTCCACCTATTCGATGCTCGCCTACACTCTGGTTTTTTGTACTGCGCAACACAGCCTTGAAACACAGTAATATAAGGTTTTCGCCTTAATATAGCGTGAGCTTACTTTCTGTTTTTGCAAACTGGCACAGCCACCATGGCAAGTGACAGATTAAAACAATGTATAAAAATGGCAAGTTGTAAAAAATAATCGTATGTTTTGTTGCCTGTACAAATTGTCAGTTATCAGCTATACATCAGTTATGTTATATGTACCAGAGACGAGATTGCTTGATTGCTGGATGGTATTTGGTTGGAAAGGGACCACGCATGCTTGCTGTTTGTATATATTCTTGGGTTAGCACCTTGAATAAAGTAGCTGGAAGTGCCACTCTTCCTGTTGTTCTCTTCTTGTTTTATATCAACTAGGCCAACAGTCTTGTGAAAGACAAATGTAACAGTTGAGGCATCACTGCTAAACTGTTGTTTGCAACTCCTTAAGAACAAGTACTGCAAGACTCTTCTGTTTCACATAATATTCCCATTCACATGTAATAAATATTGCAATCTTTTCCTATACTTTAATAAGCTGGTAATTAGGCCTTGGAATGTCTTCAGTAGAGATGCAACACTTAAAGAGTCCCTCGAGTGACATGCACATTTCATGCACAGATTTTTTAACACGCTTGTTTAAGATGTATATTTCTTTCCCAGGCATGGCTGCAAAACTGCATGCACTGCCAAGACACACCATTTCTGCCATGCATCCCTAGTGCATTGTGCCGTACTTTAGTTGGGTCATGTTTACGCATTAATGCACACTTGCTTTTCCTTTATGAATTTTAATAGAGAGATTCGTGTACATGTGCTGTTCTCACAATTTCTTTCCTGGTTGGACTTTAATTTGTTTGCAGTACTTATTACATAAAAATAAAACTACATAATGTGCAAATGTACACACTTCCTTTGCAGAAATCAGTTTTATAACGCCATGACAAAGTTACATGGCGCTTTAATTTCATCAGAAGATATGTTCGAAAAATGCATAATTCTATAAACTTATACAATTGTGAAATCACGATTTATGTAATAATGAAACCATTCTCAAATATGTCGGCAAGCTGTTTCTATTTAGTTTGGCATGACTTCACGCCTAAATTTGCACGTTCACACCTGAATGGCTATTGAAGAGCAAGACTGGTCCATACCCAAGAGGAAACTATAACCTACAGAAAAGGATGCAACAAGGCAACTTCCCTGTATGATTTTGATTAGCTGTGATCTTTCACATTTTCTTCTATATAAGAACTATACAAGAACTTTGCAGGCTGTTTGCCCGCTTTTCATTTTTTTGTGTTTCTTTTTAAGTGATATGCCATAATGAACAGCATAAATAAGAGAAATCAAGTACACTGCAAGCAGTTACGTGCACAAGTAATCTTCTTGGAAGTGTTGTTACATGCCATGAAGGTTTTACAATGAATTATAACTATATAAAGTGAGAACAGCTGCAGGAAATATACAAATCTTACAAATATATGTGTATAAATATATGTGGAGGAAAAAATGTCCACGTGATAAGAAAAGAAGAAAAAGCTGCTATTAATAATACTTGTTGCGCATCAACGCTTCGAAAATAAATCAACGACTCTGCTAGCATTCCTGATATGGTACGTTATAAAAGCACACATTAATACACCAAAAATTATCTGAATTTAGTTACTGGTCGCATAGTGAGTCCAACAAAGACGTGCCCGCAGATTTACGGCATCGGTGTAAGGCGAAGTATTTCTGGTTAATTAGCGCGCCCCGTATCCATGCAAACTCCATGCATTAACAGTTCAGAAAGTTCCGGCGACATACAAAAGTCTCGGCTTCTTGACAAAGCACCTTAATTGTAAGTTCGTGTGTCGCGCTCACGATATCGCGCCGCTAGAATGTGAGTTCGATTTCCGGCCACGGCGGCCTCATTTCGATGCGGACGAAAAGCGAGAGCATTCGCAGAATTGGAGCGCAAAAAAGCAGCCCGCCATCGGATGACTCGCGACCACATCGTGCTCAATCATTATTATCGCAGGCTCATAGCATTTACAACGCGCAATGCACGTGTGAGTGCACGCAAAGTACGTGCTGTAACACCTTGGCTGTGCGGCAACCACAGGTGATCTCAAAGAGAGAGAGAGAGAGAAAAAAAGAATGCTTCTGTATGCAAGGCAAGTCGCACACATTCGACAGCGTCGAGTCTCAACTCGAGTACATCAACCAGCGGGAATCTTTCTCCGCGCACGGAACAAAATGCGTTCGTGTGTTGTACTACGTCGAAGCGAAAGGTCGACGTAGCACACAAGAAAGCTAAAACACCAACCCACTGCTTCAATAAAAGCATACAAGATGAGGAATGCCGAAGTATGAGGTTTTATTTTTTTCCTTCTCGTGTCGCTATTAATAGTACTACATACCAGATTCGGTAATCCACGGCTCCGATCATAAAACACACACTCCACTGCCATGACAGCGAAACAGCTCGGGCACTGCTGCTCGGTGCCATTTCGACCGGAAATCGTTCGGATCGCTGCGATCAGAGCCACAAAATTCCAACATGTTGGTCGCTCGTCGCAGTCCGTTGCGACAAGAGCGATCGCGATTCTTTTTGAAAAAAATCGCGATCGCTCTAGTCGCCGAAGCTAAATCGCTGTTTTTCTGCGTCATGTGAAACTGCCTTTACGCGTATCGGAGGGTATTCTCGTCGCCAGTGTTAGTTGGGAGGCGGCCACACCGCTCCAGCAGTAAACGTGACAGTCGGACCATGCCAACAGAAAAGCACCCGTTTTATTCACACTCGTGAATGTATATATGAAACTAAAGGGGAGAGGGAAGGGGGATAAAGATTGCGCACATGCGCACTTGAGAGCTTGGGCCGCGTCGTTCAATGGGTTACCGCATAAGGTTTTGACCTTAATAAATTAAGGTGAAAAAAATAAAGGTATGTGGTGTATGCTGGTGACACAGATGGGTGGGGCCACAGTCCGTCCAACGTTCATTTTGAATCCATATCTGTGGACCCCAAACTGAAACACCTGGACTATTCCATGGTCGCCGAGGGAACAGAAACAGAGAAATCGATGCTTTCCTTCGTTTGTCTATCTCTCTCTCCCCCACCTTTTCTTTTCTTCCTCGACTATGTAGAGGCGGAGAATTGTGGAGAGAGAGAGAGTAGGAGAAAGAGGTTGTCTAGGCGACACTGACCAATCAAAGACGTTGCTCACTGTTGAGTAAAAGGCTTAGTAACGCGGCGCTAGGGGTTGTACGTCGTCAGACCTTTGGAGAGAGGAACCGCGAGCACAGACAACTTCGAGCTCGCTGGAAAGCTCTACGTCTCGCCTTTGAGCCGCTCCTGTAGAGGCTCTCCTCTGACATCAGAATTTGTACGTTTCCCCCGCCGCCCGGTTCCTCTCCAGTCACACACTGCCTACGCAGACGACCTGTCTATCGTCGTCCTGGATGATGAAAGACACCATCTTGGATGTCGTGGACGGGAACTGCTCGGCGAGTGGTGCGCGCATTAACCAATCGCAAAATGCTGCTATGTACCTGAATTCTGCCCCGAGCAGTCCGCAACCCGTTTAAGGCTTGCCCGTGAAAACACGGTTGCGGATTGTCGGATTCCATTTCGAACCGGACGGCCTAATTACTGGAAACTGGCAACTAGTTAGCAAAAAAGCTGGAAAGCAGAATTCAGGAGCGCGGTCGATGACGATTCCATTGACTGCATGAGTAACGGTGCTCCGATCCTTACTCTTTACTTTCCTGACTTATATGGCTTGTGTAATGCCGGTGGCTAGCCGCACCAAGATTAGCTTGGAGCGGTTGCTCTTCCGTTTTCTATGGAGCGTGTCGACCGTGCATATTTCACGGCCAGTGCTCAAGCTGCCCAGGACAAGGAAGTACTCAGTATTCCTGACCTGCGCATCATGGCAACCGCGCTTCATGTTCGATGGACCCAGGTAGCCTTGGATTCCGATATGACACTTACTCGCAGTCTCACGTCGCACTTTCTCTCCACAAGGTTGTGGATGTTCTCGCCGAGCGCTTTATCTAATAGCGTACCTCGTGCGGGAACACGATCCCCCTTATATGGAGGAGCGGCAAAAACGCTATTGAAGATTCGAGAGATAGATTCCGATGTCTATTTCGTGTCCATTTAAGTTACAGGATCTGGTAGACATGCTAACCCCAGACTTACCAGCCCACTGCCGAAGCTTCGACTTGTCCCGCCACAATCCGAATTGGAAGCTGATCACAGCTAGCTTCCCAGAATGCCAGCCGTGCATCTTTCATACAGGCCCTTCACGACAGGCCCCACTCGTGCGGTTGGCCCGTTTTGTGGTGATCGAGAGGACGCGGTCCACATCTCGCAATGCGCGCTGGCGGCAGCCCTGCATCGAATGATAGCTATAGTAGGATACAACTTAAAAAAACAGCAGTTGGCAACAAGGGCCGACGGACCGCGCGCGTCGGTGTTACTCCGCCAGCCAATCACAGAAGCAAGCAAAATGATCGTCATGCGACCTTTCCAAAATGGCGTCGTGTTTGTGCCTTCGGTACCTGTGGACGTCTCCTGTTCTCGAGTCCTTTCATCCGTATTAGCCATGGTATGCTCGAGGAGCATGAACAAAGATGTGTGGTGTCTCAGCGTTTCTACCTGCAAAAGGCCGCGGTACCGTTCGTTACGCTTCCTAGCCCGTTTTAAGCGTGAATCTTCACTGAAATGACCTGAAAAGCTCGGGTGGCGGAGCTTGTGACGCGCTGGACTGTTGCGTTGCAAGCGCTTGATTTCAGCTCAATAAAGAATTATCCTTTAAATGTTCCACTCTAATAAACGAATCCAGACTTAACAATTTATGGATCTGTCCATTATTATTGCCACCCCCGTCACGCCGCCCCTCAGCCGTGAGACGCAACGACATGGCAGGCCATAGGGCCGCCCCGGAGTCTCGGTAAAGACAGTCGGCCTTCGGCCGCGGGGCGCTTCGACCGGCAACGTTTGTTCTGTGCGCAGAGATTCACCTCGCTGGGCAAAACGGTGGCCCCCGTGTCCGGGTAGGACAATATCCGTCCTGCAAGCCCGTGGCCACAGGATGCGCTGGGTGTTGCGGGCACTTCGTGCTGTGAACCAGCAGCGCGACCTTGCCCAGGTAGGAGCATTTGCAAAACCATGGATGGATGCTATGAGCGTCCCCTTTGTAACGGGGCGGTGATATGTGCGCCACCAGGCTCGTAAAAAAATTTAAGAACTTTTCTTCCCCCCCCCCCCCCCCGTTCTCTTTAAGTTGTCCTCACGTCTTTTAAATCTACTTCAATTAAATCGATCATACCATAGCGAAAACGAAAATTCATAGCCCAGGTCTCTGCCCCTCATGGCAGAAAGTCCTTATTTTTTCCGTATAAATATTTTTGTCCGTTCACCCTGGCTTTCTGCCACCAGTATTCTACCCGTCTCTTACTTATTACAATTGCGGGTATGTTCAGCTTTCCACTGTTCTCCCTAAAACCCAAGGCCTCATGTAGGGTAGTGCACAGACGTACACCTGGTTGAATATTTCCGCATTCAATCAGAACATGCTCCGTCGTTTCCCTATCTTCGTCACAGCATGTGCATTTTTCTTCTTTGCTGTAATTTCGCTTTATAACTATGCGTTCTAAGGCAGCACGATCTCGCTTCACAGTAAAGCGCTTCCTCTTGAATTATCATAAAATGCCTCCCTCTTTATTTCGTTTTCACCCTTTCGGTAGTCATTCGGAGTCGGTTTTTTTTTTCATCGCTGCCGCCCAATAAACCAAAACCCCACACTCGACGGCCCCTGGTGTGGGACATTCCGCGGGGTAGATGTAGGATGTTGACGGAGTGATGAGACACTGTGCTCTCGAACAAGGCGCCTCTGGGCGTCGAGTACTCTTTCCATCTGACATTGGCAGGTGCGTATATGGAGGCACATGTATGTACTGAATTCCAATAGCCTAGTACGCGGCTATAGCCAAATTTGTCAAGCACGTATTCTTAAATATGGTCAGTGCTGTTTTCTGTACTCGTTCAATCATGGACATTTTCTTAGGGTCTGATATGTTTGGCCTTTTTTTTCTTGCTTTATAAAAACACTCTCTGCGCCACCACAAGTCTCTTACATTTGTGACCATGGTCGTACTCGTTCCTCGCTCGCGTAAATATCTAACCGAATGGGGACAGAAGGGCAATTTTACCTTTCTCTTAGATTGGCTTATTGAATGAACGTATGTCTACCCCGCGCAGGGTCACCGATTTCGCCACACAATGAACGTGGCACTGGTCGTCGTCAGCTTGCTCGTAGCCGCCTCTGCGTGCACGGCGATGGGTTGCAGCGCCCGGTAATGGGCAATCTACTAAGCCTAATCTTCCAAGTGTGCGCTCTCTTGTACGGCATGCTGGGAAATGAGACCTTCAAGCTGGCCCAGTCCTACCAGTTCATGGGCCTGTTTATCCGTATGATCGCCGGCCCCAAGAGCCACGAAGACATATTCGGGGCGACGGTACAGCTTTCGGGTGCAGCACACATTCCGGGAACATCCCGCCTTCCCGCGGGCATGGTACTGTACGAGTTGGCAGGTATGCTGCGACGTATTCTTCATCACTACACCAGCCCCGCCACGGTGGTCTAGTGGCTAAGGTACTCGGCTGCTGATCCGAGGGTCGCGGGATCAAATCCCGGCCGCGGCGGCTGCATTTCGATGGAGGCGAAATGTTGAGGCCCGTGTGCTGTGCGATGTCAGTGCACGCTAAAGAACCCCAGGTGGTCGAAATTTCCGGAGCCCTCCACTACGGCGTCTCTCATATATCAGAACTGGTTTTGGGACGTTAAACCCCACAAATCAATTCATCACTACACCACGGATGCTGCCGCCTTCGGACGGCGCGGCGAGTAGACGAAGCGGCGCGATGGACGTGTGATTTTCATCAGGAGAGCTGGGTGGCCGGTTACGCCCCGCGATGGTCGACCTAGTGTATTCGAGCACGTTCATACTCACGACGAGACCTCCAGGGTAAGTTGGGAGCCCGTTGTAGCTGTTATTCTCATACATTCAGTGCAGAAGTTCCCCAGACTGGGTTATTCGGAGTGTGTAATCGCCTTATTTTCTCTCTCTCTCTCGCTCGCTTTTCCGTGGCAGTATACGCCTTCGCCTTTAACAGTGCTCAATGTATTCTGCATTTCATTACGAAAGTGCGAGGGGATACAGACACAGTGTTTGTCCATCGACTGTACGTGCTACACAATGCTGTAACTCTTCATATTTGGGCTGTGCAAGCGCGGTACTGTGCTTACTGCAGATTTTGCGTTGCGAGTGTCCTTTCTAGTCCCGTAATAAGCGTGGTTAAAGTGTCCCTGACATATCTCGTCGGGGTTCATTGGACAGTGTTCTGCATAAGCCCGCAAGATTCTTTTTGTTATGAAGTCCTTTCTGTAAATCACGGAACTGCTCGAAGAACTTGGTATACCGAATTGTATGAGATCATTTAGTAAATTGGGAAGTTCATGTCAGAAAGGCAATGTTCTCTTTTAGTATTAACCCATATATTTCCATCCTTCCGCCTCCGTCCCCTCAGGCTGATCGGAGAGCGCCCACATTCCCCGACGCACCACCGGCAAGAGGCTTCTTCCGGCTGCAGATTTTGTTTGTTGGCAGTATATGCCGAGGTCGGGCAGGAATATTTATACTTATGAGAGTGCACATTCAAAGCTCATAAAAAAAGTGTTGCGACAAACTGTTTGCATTACACCTTAAGAAAATCATGTGAGCACTTGAAGTCCGACAGGTTTAATCAGCAAGAAAAGCGATTGGAGCTCACAGGTTTTCCCCGTGACCTGACATGAGCCCGCGATGAAGGTTGATAAACGTAAAAATTCAGTCCATTCCCTATGTATATCGCATTTCTCACAATATAAACAAAATTGGAAGGAAATATGCGGTAAATGCTGTTTTTAATTCGCCTTGCATATTGTCTTGTGTATGTGCCACGATTAGAAAAATATTGCGACAAATTTCGATATCCAATACCATTAGCCATCCCTACGTGTGCTAGTGATGTTGTGTATACGATAACTTTAAGCCATGGGAGATGTTATATTGGCTAAAACAAAAAGGCGTTTTAATGGCCGTGTGCGTGAGCACAGATTGGATGTTGCTAACAAATCACGTGACCATCTTGCTTTTCGTTGGTGAGTGTGCAACTAAAGCCCCCTTTTTCAGAACACCACGTTTCTGAAACGTGCGCATGACAAACTGGAACACGAAATCATCGAGACCTATTTTATCATTGAAGAAAACAAATGTGTTAGCATCCCATTCATTTCATTACTAGAAAAAATGTTCAATACACCGTTTCCCGAGTAGGGACAGCGCCTACCATGGCGATCGCCGAAATCGAAAGTGGTGGCAAGTAGACTCCACAATCGTCCACCGCGCCGCGGTGGACATTCTGGGAGACACGTTTTCGCGCTCACTTTGCAGGACGAGTTCGAACCGTTGGACGCCAGGTGCCAGGTTCAACCGGTTGTACAGTCCCTGTTATAGAGAGACCCATTCGCGAGGAGGCTACCAAAAAACATGGCATGCGTTCCGTCAATGACGCCGCGCATGCGCGCACCATCCACCCGGGAAAGGTCCATTTCTGACAGACTTCTTGTTCCTTTTGACGATGGGCGCGCATATATATATTTGCCATTTCCCTTCAATAAACTCAAATGAAAACGCTTGTCCTGTTCATTCATGTGCCACCTTCGTCTTCGTATAAGTAACTAGCCGCTTCTAATATTCTTCAACATTGAAAAGCCATCAGTGGCTCCCGCGGCCATTTTCAAATATTCAAATTTCAAATAATCGGAAGAAATATCGCTGTCAGAAGAAGAAAACGCCTTCTGCCCTAGCTTCTCTTTGTGCAAGGACAAGGTTCCCTTTTTGTCGTCTCGGGTGCACCATGCCAAAACCGATTAATGCGGCTAACCGAGAAGCCTAATCTGGGCAGCCAGTGCCAGGAGACCATACCCTGGGCTGCACACAAAAAATGTGGCACATGTTCTGTCAGCAGACTTCCAGGAATGGTTAAGGCATTGCTCCAGAGATCCCAAAAAAAGGACAGTTTATATGCAAAAGGGTTGACAGCTGGGCTAGTTGATCCGGATTGGTTATTGTAAATATAGCTTTCCTGGCCCATTTACACCTGCGCGCCCATTTACACCTGTACGTTCAGCCATTTCAGGGCCCGTCCCTGTCTGTCCTTTCACTTCTCCTCGTATCCCCCATACGACTTTCGGCGGGGGCCACGTGCTTGCGTCCTATTGTACTCCCTCTGGGGGCGAGGAGTAAACGATAGAACTTAGGATCCCAGTGCTTGGGGACCTGAGCCACCGGAAGCATCTCAGGGCTGCGGACCACTTTGCGGCTCGTCGACAAGCAGCCCGTGAAGGGTCTATATCTCAGAACTCCAGGGAGACGGCGCAATCCGCGGGAAATGTTTGAACAGTTTTTGTGGTTCGTGCACCTTTGCTGGAATGCGCAGGTGCGAACGCGTTTTGAACAAGGAAGCTACCTTTGGACGAGGCTGCTTCGTTGGAACAGATTCTTGTGGAAAAGCCAGCTTAGAAATTTTCACAGTGTCAATTATATACTCTTTTAGGCATTCCTTTTAAAAAATTACGCCATCTTCCACTAAAAGGAACCATGTGTTAATGCGAAGCTGCGAGGAGATGGTTAGCTTGAGTGGAAGATGGTGTAATTTTTGCGGCGCTGCACAGGAGAGAGAATGAAGCGCGCGCTCCGTCATTTTCATACCGCGGAGCTACCGTGGCGCCCCCAGCGGAGTATGCAGCTGCGACCTGTCCTGAGCGCCGCTCCATAGAGTAGAGGATTCCTAATGAAAGAAAGGGGGAACCTATGAGAGGAGAGAGAGAGGGAAGGGACGCGCATGCGCTGTGGGGGTTCGGGACGCGGGCGCCGCTCCGTAGAGTAAAGGATTCCTAGAGGAGGGGAAAGGGGGGAGCCAGCAGACACTACCTGTAACATGAGATATGCACAGAATGCGGACGAGCCTTCACGACGAAAAGCGGGCTGAGTCAGCACCGGCGCCACAAATGGCTTGGCTCTTATGTCCATTCACCGGATGCAAGTCGGTGTTGACGAAATTATCACCGTGTTTATGGAGAAACCGCGACGTATGAAAATTGCAGCATCAACTGCTCTTTTCGGCCAAACTGCATGATCGTTTTTTTTCTCTTTTGCGTCGACTTTTACTATATTGTAAAAACCACTCGCAATATCATTCTTTAATATTGCTTCCCAAAACGAATGTTAGTGTTCTGCATCTTTTGTATCATGAAAGCATCCGTATTTTGGTTCTTTGTGGTTCAATAAAATTGTTTTCGCGAATATGTCTGTTTTTCTTTTCTTTGAAGAATTGCTGCCACAAAGTGGCTCACGTTCTTCTCGCACGCCTGTAGTTGAGACAAAGTGTGAGAAATTGGGTAGAGAAAGCGTCCGACAAATATTTTTTTTTATTTCCTGGACATCCGTATGTGGGCGCCTGAATTTCCATTGCTTTTTATTCTTTTAGTCGCTCCTCTTTCCGTCACTGACTCTGTATGGCCCTTCTTCGTCAAGACTACGTGGTTAGAAAGTATTCTTTCTCGTGCGCACGCACTAGCTTTACTGCAGTGTAAAGAAACTTGCCTCTTGGGCTTCATTCCACTCTGTTCTCTTTCTCGTCTAAATATTTAAGGGCCTTCTATATTTCGGGCAAGTTTCTTTAAGCATTGTATAATAATGACCATGCTGTTACTGATGCTTTTGTCCCCCCCCCCCCCGTTATGTAGTACCCTGAAGAGGGAATTTAAGGGTGAATAAATGATGACGATGATGATGATGATGATGATGATGATGATGCTTTTGGGCCCACCCCGAAAAAAAATCCTGGCTACGTGCCTGAGGCAGACAAATACACCTTGCCAGAGCTTTTAGATGCAATAAACCCGCGGCCCACAGTATCAACGATAACGTTGAATTACCGGGGGATATGGGCGAAAGAGTCGGTTGATATTTTAAAGGACTTATCCATGGGACCTAATGACTTCAAGATAATGACAATTAGGTGTCTTCAGGGCGGTCTATCGGGATCCCGCATACACCAGAGTACAACTGCGGTTCGGCCTGGGGGGGGGGGGGGGGGTCGAGGGGGGACGCGGTGCGGGCGCCGTCTCTCCTAACTAATCAGTCCCTCTGCTGTTTCAGAGGACAATATTCAACGCGGCCTTAACCTGCGCAAGTAGTGATCAGGACCCTAGCATAGAAGACAAGCAGTCCTTCTAAGGGGATCACCTCGCGTTCAATGTTAATGGTGTGTTTGAAAAAAAAAAAAACAGCATTGTCTCTCGCGGGCGAGGGCGCGTTCTCCTTCCTTGCCAGCTTGGGCCAGCTTTTGCTCATGCGCAGAGTGTGTGTGTGTGGGGGGGGGGGGGGGGGGGACGGCCCAGGGACGGAACGCTCGACCACAAGCTGCTTCGCTTCTCAATTTGCTTTCTCAGACGTGACCAACAACCTTTCTCCAGTTAGGGGGTTTACGAAGGAACATTAGCATACGACACGAAATATATTTCTTGAAACAGACGAAGCGCACATTCATCTGGTTGTACCCCTTCCTCGTACCAGTCGCGTACGGACGCAGCAACTTCATAGGCCGCTCTAAAGAATTTCTATCCATGTATGTCTTCATTACTGCGCAAACAGTCGAAAAATAAAATCCATATCTCCTAAGCTTTTTCATGGCTGTTGCCTTCATCGCGTTGTGTCTAACAAGTCAACGAGCCCTAGGCCCATTCCCCTTCTTTTGTTATGCCAGTGAAGTTCGTGCTCGTATTTAAACTGCTAATGCATGCGTCTGGGTCCGTGAAAGGCGCCGCCTTCTCCCACGCCGCCTAATACGTTTCACTGCATGTCAGTGGTGTACCTATATGAAGAAAGAATGTGGTATTTATTGGAAATCAACATTCTCTTGTGACTAAAAAGAATTTTTTCGAAAAAAGAAGTGGTCAGGAGTCATAAAACTGGTAAGGCCAGTCCAAATGCAAACATTTTACTACAAATTCGGAATAATCCGTACGTATGAATCATTGTTACTTGCCGATATCCATATTTTAAACGCTGTCGTGTAGTGTATATGTGAGCTCGTTGCACAGACAAGAGCAATACGTTTATAGAGCAAGGGGATCTGCAAGTGGTCCTTCGAAGCTTGGGTGAATGAAGCCAGGTGGCCCAGCCCAAGTACGCATGTTAGACCAATGTAGCGCAATGCAGCGATTTCACGCTGTTGAGCTCCGCTAGATGCAATTTTAGAATTTTGTCAGTGCCATGGTATCCTTAGGCATAGTGTAACTTTGGGATAGTTGGTACATAGCTTAGGCATAAATTGTGGCTCAAAACTGAAGAAGGATGAAAAGAAAGAAGATATAGTGGAACGGCAAAATTACTCTTCTTCCATCCTGTCTTCTCTGTTTTCTTTCATCTTCAGTTTTGCGTTACAATTCTTTTCTGAGTCGTGCATTCACACTATTTTTTTCGCGACTGTATATGTGGGTGCTATAGTTCCCAGTACCACGAATGCATGACCAGCGCTAGAGAAGAAAGATGTCACGAAGAAATTACTATTGGCGCCTTGCCCAAGGAGACGTAAAAGCGAAAGCTTTTTTAATCGCCTATTAAACACGTTTTCACGAACCTGGTTTCGAAGTATTCACTGGAAAGTCCTACCACAACCTTGTACAATAGATAATTACGCCCTCAGCGTGAAAATGCGTGGAAATGCTTATATCCCGACCACGTGTGGCGCGTACACACATAAAGCGGTCAGCTTGATGACATTACTTAATGAATCGTCGAGTAATTATGATTACAAACGTAACCACTCTTTCAGCCAGTACGTCGTGCATAGCCGTGCTACGGCGTACATGGGACATTATTATAGTCACGATACATTTTTGAGCGATCTGAGGCAACGCTGGGTTTCGGAGATTAACGTCACTGCCACATGTGGCACATAAGGTTTTGACCTTAATAAATTAAGGTGAAAAACATAAAAGTACGTGGTGTATGCTGTCGACACAGGTCGGTGGGGGACAACGGTCGCCCCAATGTTCATTTTAAGTCCATAACTATGCAACCCAACCTGAACAACCTGGACAATTCAGTGGCCGTCGAGGGAAGAAAAACAGAGACAGCTCTGCTTGCCTTCGTTTCCCTATCTCTCTCCCCACCTTTCCATTTCGCTCCCGACTCTGTATAGGCGGAGAGTGGTGGAGAGAGAGTGTGTGAGAAGGACGCTGTCTCGGCGACAATGGCCAATCAAAAATGTGGCTCACCTGTGAGCAAACTGATGAAAAACTCGGTGCTTGGGCTTGTACGTTGTCAGAGCTTTGGAGAAAGGAAATCTGAGCACAGACAAATTCGAACACCCTATAATGTACGTACACGGATGCACACGTGTGTACTCTGTTCCTGTAGCCTAGTTCGCGGCTTACGCGAAATGTCACGCACGTATTCTTAAATATGCTCAATGCTGTTTTCTATAGTCGTTTCCTCGTGGACATTTTCTTCGTTCGGCGTTTTTTTTTCTTTTTTCCCTTGCTATGCAAAAGTACTCTCAGTGCCATGACAGGTATTTTACGTTTCTCATCATGATCGTACACCTTCCTCGTTCGCATAAATGTCTAATCGAATGGGCACAGGAGGACAATTTTATCCTTTATCTTAGACAGGCTTACCGAATAAACGTATGTCTACCGCGCAGGTTCACCGATTTTGCCACACAATGAACGTGGCACTGGTCGTCGTCAGCTTGCTCGTAGCCGACTCTGCATGGACGGCGACGAGCAGCAGCAGCCCGGTAATGGGTAATCTACTAAGCCTAATCTTCCAAGTGTGCGCTCTCTTCTACAGCATGCTGGGAAATGAGACCTTAAAGCTGACCCAGGCCTACCAGTTCATGGGTCTGTTTATCCGTGTGATCGCCGGCCCCAATAGCCAAGAAGACAGATTCGGGGCGACGCTGCAGCCTTCGAGTGCAGTACGTACTCCGGGAATGTCCCGCCTTCCCGCGGCCATGGTACTGTACGAGTTGGCAGGTATGCTGAGACGTATTCTTGATCACTACACCGTGGAAGCTGCCGCCTTCTGACGGCGTGCCGAGTCCACGAAGCGGCGCGATGAACGTATGATTTTCATCAGCAGTGCTCGGTGACCGCTCCTGCACCGCGGCGGTCGACCTAGTGTATTCGAGCACGCTCGTACTGACAACGAGAGCTCCAGGGTAAGTTAGCAGTGTGTTGTAGCTGTCATTCTCATACATTCAGTGCAGAAGTTCCCCAGACCGGGCTATATGGAGTGTGTAATCACCTTATTTTCTCCCTCTCTGTCTCGCTTTTCCGTGGAAGTATACGCCCTCGCCTGGTGCTCGATGTATTCTGCATTTCATTATGTAAAGTGAGAGGGAACACAAACGTAGTGTTTGTCCATCGACTGTACGTGCTATACAATGCTGTCCACTTTTCATATTTACGCTGTGCAAGCGCGGTACTCTGATTACTGCAAATTTGGCGCGGCGAGTGTCGTTTCTATACTGTCGCAAGAAGCATTGTTCAGGCGTCCCGGACATATTTTGTCGGGGTTCAAGGCCAAACCTCACACGCGCGAAAATGCACGCGACAGCGATAGGCAACGCGACGCAGTCCACCGTCGCGCGAGCTGTCGCTTGCTTGACGAAACCCCATTCACGCGACGGCATCGAGACGGCTTCGGCGAGCGATCTTCAGTGTCGCTGGCATGAGGTTGCCTACTCGACACCAAAACTAGCGCGTTACGGAGATATATAATATAAAGTGATACGTTTTGTTGTACAATGGTACATAAAATGTTTTGATTGTCTTGTAGTCTTGTTTTTTTTTTAGTGGGTCTGCTGAACGGTATATATATGTTATTTTATTTGTTGGTTGTGTACACGTGACCCGGGCGCGCATAGCCTCCTCGACACATCAACGAAAAGCGCGCGAGTTGTGTTGTTTGCGTGCGGTTGGCGACGTGCATTGCCTACGATGGAAATACAGAGGAAATTGGCTGCGCTCAAACTTGCATTTATTCTGAAGAGAAGGCAGGCATTCGTGCGTAAGTATTGGGTCCGACATGGACGAAACGATCGGACGAGAGCGAGTTTTTCACGGCGGTAAGTCTGACGGTACGACCGCGTCACAATGGTGGAACTGAATACGCGTTCATTGCATTTTACAGATGAAACGCATGAAGAACGGCGACGACTCGCTCTTTTTTAAGTTTTATCGGATGACTCCAGACACTTTCGACCTCTTGCACAGCATGGTGCAGGAACATCTCACAAAAGAGAAATGCCCCTCGAGGGAGCCGATTTCCTCTGGAGAGCGCCTGGCGCTGACTCTGCGGTAGGTCCGTTTTTACTGCGTGACCGGGAGTTTACAGCTTCTCATTTGGGAGGAAGGGGCTGTTCGTGATACTGTGTAGCGAAACCACATCCACTGTTTCTTGACACTTCTCGTTAGCACATCCATTTCAATTTCAGGCATCTGTCATCTGGCATGCTGGTGAGGGACGCAGCCATGGCATTTCGTGTGGGAATAGAGACGGCACGGACCATCATAATCGAGACCTGCACCGTGCTGTGGAACGTTTTGTCCCCTCTGTGCATGAAGGTGCGCATACAGCACAAGCTATATGGGACGCATTTTGATGCACTTTATTTCATTCTGACTTATTCGGGATGTTTGTAAAAGCTTTCGTATGGTTTCTGGAAGGCTGCCGTATTTAATGTGTAACTAGTGGAAACGAAAACTGTGTTTATGCTTGTTCCACTTGCCGGGCCTTTTGAAAAGGAATTTCGATTTGTGCCACTGAGTTTTATATTTCATGCATAGTTAATAAAGGACAAAAGTTCGAGACAGTTGAGTAAATAATAGCCCGCATAAACTGGAACATGGCATAATGTTTGTCACTTGGTGATGTTGCACATTCTCAGATGCACATAACAGGGTGGCTAATAATGTTTAAAAAAGCAGGAGTGAAGTTATCAAGGGATTGTTGTGCATTGTGGCATATCACACTTAAAACCTCTTTATGCAGACACCAACAGAACAAGAGTGGCGGGAAATCGCCGCTGGGTTTTCAAGCCGATGGCAGTTCCCGAATTGCCTCGGAGCAGTGGATGGCAAGCACGTCCAAATCAAGTGCCCACGTAATGCTGGCAGTTTGCACTTCAGTTACAAGCTATGCAATAGGAAATTGCATTACTGCTGCTATAGAGTCATATATTTTTTTAAATGCTAGGCATTTCTTGGCGAACTTGAGTAAGTTTGACCGTATCTATCTAGCTGCCTACACCTCTATGCTCCCTTGGCTGTCTTGTGCACTTGTGTACAAAACCAAAATTGACAGAGTTTGGTATCAATGTTTGATAAACATGGATATTGATCAGGACATCGACAAATTATGTACTCGTCATCTATGTCACAATTAATGACAATACAATCACAAGCGACTCATACCCCTAACACTATGCCAGGGGTAAAGAACAGAAAGGTGCACCGTTTGTTGTAGCTTTTCATTGAAATGTATACATAACATGCAGGCAGAGACAGATAGGTGTGCTGGAACATTCAGCGGCACTTCCACGCATTATGAAGGTACGAATCGAAGCTGGATCCCAATGGTGCAAGCAAGCATGATACCAGTCATCCACCCCAGCTCATGCTGGGCAGTATACATAATAAATAAAAGCATTACGTCAGGAGTTGTGGTGATGCTGTTGTACTTGTAACCTCAATCGCAGTGGTAGTGTGTGTTGAAGGCTCCTATATTAATGCAAGGGACAATGCACTACAACAGCAAGTTGGGCTAGTTGGTTTGGATTCATAGTAAAAGCAGTGGAATGGAACAAATATAAAAAGAAGAAAAAAGTGTCTTTTTTTTTCTTTGTTCCATTCCGCTGCTTTTACTATTAATGCAACACTACCACTCAACTTGCTCTTGTCCTGCTTTGCTTGACCACGTAAAGACACTCCAGGAAATGGCGCTTATGATGTGCACGTGAGGGTGCCCTGGCATGCAGTCCTTCATTATGGATACCTCTACATTAACGTGTATGCTGACGTGGCGTCGTACTGTGGGCTACACTTTTGTAGTCACAGTGCTGTGAACATGCCCGGTAAACCCACGTTGCACATTTAACTGCCAAACTTGCACAAAAACATTGATCTTATTGACAACCTTTTGCTGAATGCCAAACAATTCAGCATAGACAAGTTTCTTTGCATGACATAAATTCCCACGGTGCAGGTGATCTGCAGTATCTTTTTACATGCACTCTCTCCCTTCATTACTGGCAGCAGCGTGTTACAAGAATGACATTATGCATAGTGAGTGACGTGCATCTTGTAGTGATTGAGAAAAGGCTTATCACACACCTTAACATCGGAAAGGGAAGTGCTTTTGTGCGGTTGTCACAATCTTGCAACTTTCAGGCACACATAACTGAAGGGGTCATTATCAGTATGTTGTGGCGATTTATATATACGAGCCATGCCATGCATGCTTTATGCCTTTTCTGAAAGGTCTGGGAATTGTGGTCATTGCAGCTTGTCTAATAAACGATGTTTTTTTTCCCCGCACTTCCCTGGACATCAATTATAAATTGATGTCCAGGGAAGTGATAAGGTTGCTGAGAACAGGCAGGGGCTAGAGTGGAATGCGTGTAAAGTAACTTACAGAGGAAAACATTCACCTGATTTCATGCATGCACTTCACTGATGCAGCTAAGTGCTATGCAATATAGGCAGCTATGATGGCACACGCTTTTTGTGACAGTTGTCCCATTGCTTTCAGGGAACCCATTCCATTGTAATGATGGTCATAGCCGACAGCCAGGTAATTGATGTGGGTGCACCTGGGAGTTTCAGCGATGGGGGAATTTTGAAAGATTCGCCCATCGGCCAGCGGCTGCATCAGGGCAAGCTTGATCTGACTGGAGCAGCGGTGCTCCCTGGGTCAGACAAAGTTTGTCCTCATGTATTTGTTGACGATGAGGCCTTCCAGCTGCGCCCAGACTTCATGAGGCCATTGCCAGGGAGCAGGACTGCACCTGAGGAGGTTGTCTTCAAAGACCGTCTCAGTCGTGCAAGGTCTGTACCACATGAATAACTCTGTCCAGTTCAGTTTTGTTCAGTCTTGTTCAGTTTAACTGCGAGTTTTATTAGGTATGTACTGTAATGCTTTGCATAAATGAGAATAGAGAGCATATTTTTACGTAGCCATATTACGGAACATATTTATTACTGACAAATAGTGCAAATTTTTTGCTCTATGTACAACCATACAACAATTTCTTTTTTCTTTTGCCAGACGTTGCGCGGAGAACGCCTTTGGAATTCTGGTCTCTCGTTGGCGGATCTACGAGAGACAGATCAACTTCGAACCCGACCATGTGGACTTCATTGTGAAGGCTACATGCGTCCTCCAGAACTTCCTGTCGTCGGATGCTGCCGCTACTTACTGTCCGCCTGGCTACGCAGATTGCCAAGACATGTTTGGGACAGTCAGCAGCGGCACCTGGAGACAAGGAGCAACAACCACCGCAGTGTTTGGCTTGCAGGGAGCCACGGCCCGCAACTGAACCAAAGTGGCCACCACGGTGCGACAAAAATTCATTGCATACTTTGCAAAGGAAGGGCAAGTGCCTTGGCAATGGAAGCTGCCGGAGCTCACCAGTCGCTAATGTGGTGCTCCACCATCCTGCAGCAATACAAACAGCCCTTTTCAGGGCTACCCACTTGATGCTTTGGCAGTGAGGCACTGAAAACTTGCGACATCCTCCTGTACAGGTCAATTTCTCGCATTTGGTGTCAGACTGTGGTGACATTAAGCAAATTTGCATGCATACATGGTTGGCGCATGCTTGGTTAGAAGGGTAAAAATACGCAGGTACAAGGCAAAACTGAAATGTAAAGTTTGTTTTCGTAATACCAATTCTTAAAAATCGTGGCAAGTATCTGAAATGCACAAATGAAAATATGCTTAATGTTGCATAACAACCCCAATGCAATTATAAACATTATCACAGAATTGAGTCATTGAACTATGATAAAATCGAGTAAAATAAAAGAATGTGTTAAAAATTGCAAGCACATTACATGCCTTACAACAAATGTAGCAGATGTTTCTAAACGTCAGCTTATAAACGATGTTACTTCAACAACAATTTGCAGTGCACAGCATTAAAGGGACACTGAAGAGAAATAATGAATTAGTTTAGGCGGACAGATTATTTTAAAATGCTATTGTCATTGATTTTGCAGGTTCAGTACTACAACAGAGAACTATGGTCGCATTTTCATTTTTAAATTTTGCGCCCTAAGCTGGGCACCCGAACATAAGTGTAATGCCGCAGATTTCAAAGCATTTCGTTCGTATTTTGGCCACATTGGCTCACAAAGATTTGATGAAACTAGCTACATTAAGTCTGGGCCCCCTACAACACAATGAGATTCATTTTTATCGGAAAGTAATTTTGTCCGCCACAGCACGCCCTTTCAAAATACGACTCCGTAGTGAGTTGGTGGGGGAACGTGACGGTGGTGTTGCACATGTATTTTCTTTTTGTGCGTTTTCTCGCCAACTAAGCGTTCTCTCATGGCAAGAATGGTAGCGTTAGTGTTGTGAAAGTGTAATTAAATAATACGCACAAAATAGTTTTGCTCTTTAGTGTCCCGTTGACATCCGAGTTGTGTAGAATCGACTTGTTGAACTATGACAATGTATAGGAAAATAAAAAAAATCACAAGCACATTACACGCTTTGGAACAAATGTAACACGTTTATAGATGTCAGCTCATAAATTATGTTACCTCAACAACAATACGCAGTGGACAGAATTATCATGACTATACATCTGCAGTAAATGTTTCTTCAAATGAACACATTATTGACGTTATCACAAACTAAAATGCACTTGTAGGATGTCCCGAGTAAACAAAAACATTTTGGCAAATGCGGCATAGCACAAAAGCACCTATCATGGTACAGAAATGTATAGATGCAGCAAGAATTTGTACAGAACAATATATTATTAATATCACAATGCTGATAATATAGGAACATGGTGCCTGACAATGGCCCTAAAAAATAAATGACATGTTATGAAGCAATAGTAGCCTTCATGATGCATCATGCTATACCGGTATACAATACATATGTTTGTAATCATATCGTGGTTTTGGGATGTGAAACTCCAGATATCAACCATAAAAACATGTTTGTACATGTGACCACATTACTGATGTTATAACAACATGAAAAGAATAAAGGAGTACTGCAAGAATCTCTACGAAAAAGTAAAGTATGAGAACACATTAGGCAGTACAACACTTGTTCATGGTGCAGAATAGTGCATGTTTGTACAAATCAGGTGGGTGTCCGCATTATCACAGCATCGTTTTTGATTGATTTGTGGGGTTTAACGTCCCAAAACCAATTCTGATTATGAGAGACGCCGTAGTGGAGGTCTCCGGAAATTTCGACCACCTGGGGTTCTTTAACGTGCTTATCACAGCATCGTGCTTATCACACTTTTAAGGATTAAGAGTCATGTTTGTGGGCAGTTGATAAAATGCAGCTTGGCACATTGGGAACAGCTAGAAAATTATTGCATAACATTTAATGGTGTAGAATATCCAAGATGGAACACAGCGAGTGATGCAGGGACACGCACACATAGTGCAGTGTGTGCTTCTGTACCACTTACTTTATCCTGTGTTGAGTGCACTAAACCATTGGCTGTTATAAATCGACAACAAGCCCAATGTGCAACATTAAAGGAGTACTGACACGAATTTCTGACATTCTCGTATTGTTGCTGTAAGTGAAAGCATTGGCGGGGAGAACCCGAAAAAGAGTATCATGGTGCCTCGCAACGCAATGAATATATTTTTAATACGACTCTCCTAAAAGCCCACTTTCGGTTTCGATTTCGAGGGAGCGGTTTCCTAGTGACGTGTCAACATAGTTGGACGCATGTCTGAGTCACATAGGGACAGCAATTCGTGATAGCGTCGCTGCAACTGTGTCGTCTGTAGTCAGTTAGACGTCTGGCACGCAAACAACGACAATTTCACGGTCATCCAGCGACTCCGACAGCTATTTCAGCGATTTTTAAGAGACTGTGCTCATACGTCATCGTGGTGTCCATTGCACTGGGGCTGGCTTGCAGGGCTGGTCGATGAAAACTTCAAAACCAAAGTAAAACATTTTTCACGTGTTTCCTGGCTTCCGTGTGCGGAGGGCGTTAACAATACATGACTAGAAACGAGGGATGTATATTTTGCGCCACCGCAAAATCGTGTCAGTACTCCTTTAATTGTTGCCAATGGTTGCAAAGTACAAAAGCGAGACACACTACAGCTGCGTCTCGTTTGTGTACTTTCTAAGCGTTTGCAACAAGTCTAGCTGCATAGCATCAACAAGCCTATGGGGCACAGTCCTCATTTTTTCTGCCAGGAATGCGCCGAAATGTTCATGCTCATCGGGCTTTTCATTTAAAAACTTCGTGAGGCCCTCTATTTCGTGGTCGCATTTGGTACGCCTGGGCTTTTCTTTAGGTGGAGGACGCTCGCCGGCTTCCCTACAGAATGGTTCAGAGGCTGATGCTTCTGGGGGATCGGCGAGCTCCACTGTGGTGGTGTCGCCCTCCTCATACATCCCCTGAATCAGCGGCTCAACTGTCGGGCTTTTATTGTTGGCTGCTTCCAGGGGAGGTAAAGGACCTAAATTCCCACTTGTCCTGCAGGATAGTAGATTGTCTCTATATAAGGACAGGTTTCAACATGCAGAGGTAGGTTTTCAGCTGCGACTCATGTGAACATTTCATACTTGTGGTTGTGCCATTTCGACTTTAATTAAATTTGCCTCCATTGTTAGTTGGTAACCATTCGTTTTGCCATATGCATAAATTACTGGGCAGCCAGCTTTTTCAATTTTTATATTGTGATTATTGGTACAAATTGAACATACATTTGCACATGCACAATATCATTGTAATGGCTACTTGATTTCAGTTAATCCACTACTGTGCTTAATTAAAGGTTAGTTCTGCATCTATCAAATAGACATAATGGATCTGCAATTTTAGGCAACAACTTCTAAACACCTAAGCAACTAAAGGCAACAACTTTCTGTATACTACGTTCGACGTAAAAAGTGTCAATCTTATATAAACTTACGGCCTCCCTTCCATGGTGTCCTTAAGGAACATTAATCTGTAGAAGAAGAGCCATTTCGTGGACTCGTCGAGGACGTCGTCCGCTGGGGCCCCGCTCTTGCTCGATCGTGCCCTGTTCTTCAGAACACGCCTGTACGTGTCCCGGAGGTACTTCCACCGCGCCTTCACTTCCTGTACTGCGCGTAAATCACGAAAGCTTGTACACCATGCGAGAACTGATTGAAAACTGAGCATGCTTTGGTTCCACGCTTGTAAACAGTTTTCAAACATCAGGACTCACCAGTCGATCCCATAACTGCTGCGACCCGCCGCCAAGCCGCTTCACATATCCCGCAGGACTGGTAGTTTTTGTCCCGCAGGTCCCACAAAGCGCGCTCCTGTTCGACGGCGTCAATGAGGCGTTAATTGTAGGCATTGCGATTGTCTCCGTTGGCCATGGCGATTCGTGCATGTATGTGGTGTGTGCAGTCCGACAGTGAGCACGTGGTGGCAACCGGCAGTGCGTCACTGATGCACATCCTGTTCCGTCTTTTTGCTATTGGCTACTTTGGCGTGGAACTTCCGGGCGACGGGCGACAAATTTTAGATTTCCAAAACTGGGAATTCGCGCGATCGTGAAGACGCGATACGTCGCGCGAACAGCCAGTTTTGTCGCTCATCGCGTCGCCCGTCGCTTTCGCGTGCATTTTCGCGCGTATGAGGTTTGGACTTCATTGGACTGTGTTCTGCATAAGCCGGCAAGAATCTTTTTGTTATAGTCTAAAGACCTTTCTGTAAATCACGGGACTGCTCGTAGAACTTGGTATACCGAACTGTAGAACGTTTGGAAAATTGGGAAGTTCATGTCAGAAAGACAATGTCTTCTTTTAGTATTCCCCCATATATTTTCACTCTGCCTTCCCCATCCACGCAGGCTGAAGGGAGCGTGCCCACATTCCGCGACGCGCGGCCGGCAAGGGTGCTTCTTCCGGCGGCCTAGAGTGCAAGAGCTCGGCAGGCCCCCGACCGCGGAAGAGGTTGCCGAACACGAATTGGAGATGATCCAACGCATCGACTCCAAGGGCTGCCTGCAGCGAGATCGGTGCCGAGCCCGATCTCTGCTGGAGGTACCATCTTCTTGTCGTAATGTTCCTACGGGGTGTGCACAAGCTGGTTAGAGATAGCAGCGTTCTGCTGCAGCGTTACGACAAGGCTTTCAAAAAGGCACACAGGAAATTCTCAGGAAACAAATGGACGTGCGGTGAAGTGTACAAGAGGTGTGATTTAGGTATGGAGTTCACGGTGGACCTGGTGCTCGAGACGGAGCTGTAGTAGCACGCGGCGGTTGCTACGACGCCATTTGCACGGCATTATACACATGATAATAAAGGTTTCTCTGACTCTAATGACATGTCTCTTCCTTGCACGTGATGGCGAAACGAAGGACACGTCAATAGCTCATGAACTTGTTCATGACCTCTAATGTCGGCAATACCTATAGCAGTATAAATATAGATGTAAAGTGCTGTTCTTCGGGCTAGCAGAAAAGTCATAGGGTCACACTACCAAAACACGAAAAAAGCAACTCTCACAGAAGAATAAAAAGTGCGACACGATAAATAACGCTTCATGTGGCTGTGCATAAATTGGATGTATGTGAATTATAATTAGTAGTCTCTACTTTTCTTTGTTCCTACTACTTTAAAGCAGAACTCTACTACATTATATTACACCCAATTCTGCGGAATTTCGCAAGGTGGACTATATATTAAGCGATGTGAGTGTCTTCCACCTGTTCCTAGCACACATTAAGCTACGGCGATACAGGACGAAGTTTTCGACAGACCTGAAGCTCCCCTTTATGATAAATCCGTGCGAATATCCTTGTAGCTATGTGCGACGAGCGCGTGCACGCCAATTTTCGATTTCAGAACCCTATAAATTGTACGCGCGTCTAAAAATAGGTGGAAATATTTACAACAGATGCAAATCAGCGCCGTTAATTCAGAGGCAAAATTTTCTTGACAAGCATATTTCGCCGTTGGTTAGTAGTAGCGAAAATAATGAAAAGTGAGCGAGCACATTACAAGAAGTGGGCGAGAGATTTCCTTTCTATGTCTAACGGGGTGATGGAGTGGGCGGTCATGAACATGTGCTTGCCTATACGCGTCGTCTTTTTTGAATGGGCCTGCTTATATGCTTTACCTATATGGTTGTAAATATACCAGTGTCTGACGAGTCTGTTTCCATGAAACTTTGTCTACGAGGCCACACTTACGCCTAACACGGTAAGTTGGACGAATTGGTGCCCACTCGTAATCAATTTTTAGAGTGCTGTACACCATTCCTGCTTCGTTTGTTTCGCTGTCAAGCGTGACAACCCGAGAAAAAATGCTAATAGGAATTTCTATTTGTCCTATAGAAAATGTATGGGTCCCATAGAAGGATGTATAGGTCAAATAGAAAGTGCTACAGGTCCAGTAGCAGGGTGTATAGGTCCGATAGGGAGTGCTACAGGTTCCATCGCAGGATGTATAGGCCCAACCGGGTGTGGTTCAGGTCCGATAAAAACATTAGCTTTTTATTAGGGCATTTTTTGTTCTACATGGCAAATGAGAGGTTCTGTGGACAATAGATTGCGAATTGTATTAAACAAATAGCATGCTTCCTAGTCACAGTAGATACAATTAGTAGTTGTATTGGTTCATTCAAGGACCCTACACATTCGCATTGTATATTTTATTTTATCTTGCGAATTTTAAGATGCAAAAACGCACATTTAAAAAGAAATTGAAGGCAATAAATGTAAACACTATACGAGTTTGTAAAACCCTTGAGCTATGCGACACTCATTTCATCACAGCAATTTTGACTTTATTACAAGCCCACCTTCAGTGGCATGCATATTATATATATATATATATATATATATATATATATATATATATATATATATATATAATATTACATTTTCCACATTATCTGTATACATATCTGCATGCATACCTGCATTTTCCGTCATGAGATTCCTCAAGGTGATTTAACGATACGACACGGAAAATCGCGTTCGACTTCAGCGTCCTTTTAAGAACAAATCTTACAACTCGACACTGCTTGCTTCAAGGAAAAAGGGGCTGTCTGGAGAGGTGTCAGCAGAAACATTTTTATTAAATGATATAATCAGAGCATCTTAATGTATTATATAACAAAATACAGCTGCTGAATGCTCTTTCACAAAAAACAGAAATATTGCACATAAAAATTACAGATTATCGAGAAAAGTCTCAATGAAAATTGCATCAGGAAGCAAAATAAAAATGTTAAGAAGGCATGCATATACCTGTAAAAAAGATCAAAAATATACGAAATGTGCCACACTGTCTTGTTTCATAAACGTAAAAATTTAGCAAGGATATCTACAATGCTCCGTTTCTGGCTCTCTCTGGCGCCTGTGCAGTCAGTCACCGGCACATCACTTCCCAAATTGTTCATGTTACTTAACTAAACTATTCTGAGAAGAGGTGAAGTAGAAGTATGCATTGCAATTTCTGCAAGAAACATTCATTTTCAGTTCGGTTTTGTTGTGTTCCCAGCAAAGTATCTACTTCTTTCACTTTTCTGCTAACTACCATGCTGATCACCACCTGAATCACCTTTGAAACTGAAATCCGAGCTTCGAAAGTCATCGTTGGACTCTTCACTGTGTCCAACGAAAATGGGGTGGCGCAGCAGAACCATGAGCCTCGTGTGATTTTATTTATGTGGCCGGGCGCGAACTCGGCGCAATTTTCGTTTGTACCCAATGCGACCGCGCCTGGCAAAATCTGGCAGTATGCACTGCTGCCTTTCGGAAAAGATCCTGCAGATCCGACGCACCTTGGGGATCGATGTCATGCGAAGTGAACAATGAAATTGCCCATGACGAATTGTTTGGCATTCAGCCACCCGTTATGAGTATGATCAAGGTGGTTGTGTAAATTGAATGTACTCACTCATGACTAATCTTGACATTGGATTAACCAGGAACGTTGGCAGCACCGTGGCGGCCGAATGGTACCTCATGGTACGATGTAACGTTGCAACTCTCGTTTAACCAAAGCACAGACATGTGCTTTTCCGAAAAAAATATGCACTACGCGGTGCGTTGATGTGCTCTCCTAAGCGTCATTCGTTGTAGTAATCCTATAGTACCGAGCAAAGTAGTAAAAAAGCAAACGGTATGGTAGCAAAACATGTGTATTGATATAGTGCTTATGACAGATTACAGGAAGAATTCCCGTATTACAAGCACCACAGCAACTGCTGGTGCAGCAGGTTTATTTCATATCTATACCAAGCAGGAGAAGCAGCCATAGCGTGTTTGCTTGGCACCTCGAGGGCCTGTGTTCTATACGACTCTAAAGCTTGGTAGGTGGCATGTGTGTGTGCTGGTTATGTCTACATTTAAATCGCAACAAACGGCGCTCCCTTCTTAAGAGTGGGTCTCTTTGAGCTGGCCATTGTCTGTCAAGCTTGAACAGGGAAATGTGTGCTGAACCTGGACGCAGTGCAAAGGGGTGAGGCACAGGAAACTTGAGGAAACTTATCGGGAAACTTTTCATAGGTCTACTTACCACAGCCAAGGCGTTTGTTGCGTCTATTTTAGTTTGTCGTGGGTTGGCATAAGTTCTTTAAGATTGAAACACCTGTGGTGCATACTGTGGGCCGAGCACTACTGGCATGAGCCACACAACTGCCACACAGTTAATTGTGATGTAGATGATGGTTATATGGCTTTAGAGACATAAAGTTGGGTAATTCATGTTCGTCATACATTGATGCCCTGTCTCCCAAATACTGAGGTCTACCAGCTGAACAAGACGGCCAGGAGAGCACTGAGACGTATATGGCTAGATCGATAGATAGATAAGGTCAAAGTGGCTCAAGTACGCCAGGAAATGCTTCGCATTAAAAAAACAACTCCGTGATTGACAGAGTAGGTTCAAAATACCACACAGACTGCTCTAAATGAAACACCATGCGAAAATTTTGAGTTTGACAGCATGTCAAAAAACACTGATCATATATCATCGATGACCCTATGACCTGGTCCTGAAAGTGTCAATTGGCTACTAGTCTTTTTCATAAAGATTCGGAATTGTCGATACAAAAATTGTGCCTTTTACCTTCATAAACACACACAAACGGTAAAAGTCACTTGGCTGAAGAAGAGCAAATGGGTCTTTGCTTTTCGTACAAAGTAATATGTGCGAGGCAAAAAATTTCAAGATGGGATTAATTCTTGGTATTCCAGGATAGTATCAGAGCTGGCTGTATCAAGTATCCCAACGATTAAAAAATTGCCTGATCTGCTAACAAAGGCTGCATTAAAATCCGTTGAACTCTTTTGTAGTTTACAGAGTGAACCATTCGCCCTGAAGTCAGTGCTCTGTAATATTTAACAAATATTCTTGGTTGATTGTCCAGTCTGAGCATGAGATTCTGGCACTCAGTATCCATACAGCGTCTGCCGACTCCCAGCAGCATTGTTCCAATACAAGTGCTTGGTTTTGCAAATTGAAGTAGCCTGCGACTGAGGTGAAAGATGTAAGCTGTAGGGGAGAGTCCTCAATTTTCGAAACAGCACATAACGCTCCAATACTTAGAGGGGAACTCCACAGACCTCGGCAACAAGTTTAACGAGGGTGCCGTCCCCATTTTAAAATACAAATGAGGAATGCGACTGAGGAATGAGGAATGAGAAAGTGGACCAAGTTTAGCAACCCTTTTTGGCAAATGGAGGAGCCCACGAACATCGAATGTCATTGCAGAAGTTCCATATAACATTTGTGTTCGTGCCACAAACTCTGAGAGAGCATCAGATGATGTTATGATGTCATTGTCACTAATTTCATCCTTTAGAAGAATGTAAATAGCTTTCGCAAGGCCGAAGTGTTTCAAATACTCCACGAAATACATATGCTTATATTACATAATAATCAATGGTGCAATAGTGAAGGATGAGCTGAAGCGTGAATTCTCACCATTAAGAAACTTGCCACGCTCCAAGCAGAAGCTACAACCATAGTGCCGGTTGAATTGCTTCATATGGAGGACGAGGGCACGTGCGGGGGCATCAACACAGACGCGTGCCACACGCATCACAGATTTCATGATGTGAGAGCCGCACTTCGAAACAATAGGGCCCACTTCCTTAAGTTTTTGTACAAAAGTTTCAAAAAAAAGCTGCATGTCTGGGTGGCCACGGCCATACTAAAGTCCACCCAGAAGTACGTTACTCCACCTCAAAAATACTGGCAGTTCGTTGACCATAAACTGTATTGGCCAAAGGCTGTGTTTTGAGCAGTTGATGATGATGATGATATATGGGTTTTTGTGGCGCAAGGGCCAGTCATGGCCAAAGAGCGCCAGGCCAATTCTTATGCGTGAAGATGGTGATAAAACTCAAGGATGTATGTGCTACTGGCTGTAAATAGGCCTAAAAAACATTCGCTGTAAAGTGCGTGAAAGACATACATAGTAAAAGTATGGCGATGACTGGGGGTCCTACTAAGAAAATTGTGGGGTACAATGATAAAAATGTAAAAGGCTTCTGTAGAGATACTAATGTAAAATGAAGTAGCGCGAACCTGCATGCATGCAGCACTGCGGCCTTACGTAGGCCCTTGAATCCAAGGGCCAGTAGGCCCGTGCTAATTAAGTAACTGCAGCAGCAGGAGCCTCTCTTGAGAGGCTGTGCTGTGTGCTTGTCTGAGGGATTACATGTAATATTTGTACATCGCGAAGAAAACATAAAACGGCTTTGGTGTCGAACAGAGGCTCTTGGCCAAGGAACAATGCTGGGTGAAGTGGTATGTTGAGGTTGTACGCTAAGGAGAAGTGCTCTTTCCTCTGCGCTTCCATTTCACGGCATTCCACTAGGACATGTAGGACAGTCAATGTTGAGCCACATTTAGCACAGACTGGAGGGTCCCCTCCATTTAGCAGATACGAGTGAGTACCATATGTGTGGCCTATTCTCAGGCGCGTGAAGATGACGTCAATTCGTCTTTCTCTAGTAGCAGGTGGCCAGTTTCTAATTATTGGTTTGACTAGGTGGAGCTTGTTTGATGTTTTCGTGTCCCACAACCTCTGCCAGTGACTTCTTAAGCTCTTGCGCACAAAGTGTTTTAGGTCTATGGCGGGGACAGCTGTGGATGATGTGTACATGTCTGCAGTTACCAATTTTATCCGCAAGCACATTGCCTTCAATGTCCCTATGTCCAGGTACCCAACATATGGTTACATGCAGCCCATCAACATACATACTGCACAAAATAGCATAAAGTTTCTTCAGGACTGGATTTTTCTGGTTATTCAGTGACCTTAGAGCAGTGACAACACTTAAAGAATCTGTATAGATTATTGTCTTCTTTAGCTTCGCATTTCTGATGCGCATTACAGCAGAGAGTATCCCATGCGCTTCCGCCGTAAAGATACTCGTCTGAGGATGCAGCACATTAGATTCTGAAAAGGATGGGCCAACTGCTGCATACGAAACGCCGACATTGGACTTTGATGCATCAGTGTAGAACTCAGCACAAGAGTACTTATGTCGAAGTTCCATGAAGTGCATGCGAATGTGCGCAGCTGGTGCATGTTTCGTAATTTCTGCGAAAGACAGATCACAATCTATAACCTGCCACTCCCATGGCGGAAGTCCTATATAGGGGGCCATTAGATGGTGTTCAACAAGTGGCATACATATTTCTTCAGCCATTTTTCTCACGCGCAACGAGAACGGTTCTCTGACCCTAGGCCGGTTACGGAAGAGGTCAGAGCTGGACAAGTCATTCACAGTTAAATATGTGGGATGTTCTTTGTTAGCGTTTACTCTAAAGAAATACATGAAGGATGAGTAGGCCCTCTGCAAGTGCAGTGACCATTCGTCTACTTCAACGTATAGGCTCTCTACGGGGCTTGTTCTGAATGCCCCTGTAGACAGCCGAATACCAAGATGGTGGATAGGATCAAGCATCTTCAGAGCGCTTGGTGCGGCAGACTGGTAAATAATGGCACCGTAGTCTAAGCGCGTGCGCACAAGGCTTCGATATAAGCTCATAAGGCATTTTCTATCGCTTCCCCATGCTGTGCGGGACAATACTTTTAGGATGCTCATTGTCTGTATGCACTTGCCTTTCAGATACTTTATATGTGGTATAAACGTTAGCTTAGCGTCTAGAATTATGCCCAAAAACTTGTGCTCTACATTTATAGGTAAGCGCTGACCCCGAAGATGAATGTCGGGATCTGGATGCAAGCCTCTCCTCCTGGAGAAGAGAACGCAGGAACTTTTGTGGGGGTTTAACTTAAATCCATTCGCAGTTGCCCAGGATAACACTTTATTCAGTCCCAGCTGTACTTGCCGCTCACAGATTGCCAAGTTACAAGATCTGAATCCTATCTGAACGTCATCAACGTATACGGAATAAAATATATTTCGCGGGATGTATGACCGCAGAGAGCTCATCTTTATTATAAAAAGGGTACAGCTAAGCACTCCACCTTGTGGTACCCCTGTTTCTTGGATAAAAGGCCTGGACAGGTAGCTACCTACTCTGACACGAAACGTGCGATTACTCAAGTAACCCTCTATCACATTGAGCATGTTGCCGCGAATACCGATTGAAGACAGGTCCTGTAAGATTCCATAACGCCAAGTAGTATCATAAGCCTTTTCTATATCGAGGAACGCGGAAAGGAAATATTGTTTATGGACAAAGGCATCACGGATGTATGCCTCAATACGAACCAGATGGTCAGTCGTGGAACGGCCTTCCCTGAAGCCACACTGCTGTGGATCAAGTAACTTGTTTGTTTCGAGAAAATATAACAGCCGGCGATTGATCATCTTTTCAAATAACTTGCACAGACAGCTAGTCAGTGCAATAGGGCGGTAACTCGCCGCACAAGATGGATCTTTGCCTTGTTTTAGCACAGGGATTACAATAGCCTCTTTCCATGCTGCTGGAATGTGTCCTGTCATCCAGATGATGTTGTAAAGTGACAGCAGCACCATCTGTGCATCAGGGTGGAGATTCTTTATCATTGCGTAGATAATCCTGTCAGCTCCGGGGGATGACATTGGACAGTTGTTCAGGGCAGCTCTGAACTCGGCTATGCCAAAGGGACGGTTGTACGGTTCATTTCCGGTACCCTTGCGGTTTAGTGCTCTTCTTTCTGCTATTTCCTTATGTTTTAGAAAGTCAGCCGAGTAGTGTGACGAGCTCGAAATGCACTCAAAATGTTTTCCAAGAGCATTGGCCTGGTCTTCAAGAGTCTCCCCTTGGCCGTCAACCAAAGGCAAGGAAATTGGGTGCCTATCAAATAACTTTCGGAGACGGGTCCATACTTTTATTTCTTGTGTATACGAGTTTATACTTGAGACATATTTTACCCAGCTCTCTCGTTTTGCAATACGTCGAGTCCGCCTCCCCTCAGATTTTGCTTTCTTGAAGTTTATGAGATTATCTGCCGTTGGGCACTGCCTAAGTAAACCCCATGCTTTGTTTTGTTTCTTCCGTGCACTCCGACATTGCTCATTCCACCATGGCACGCGCTTTTTCTTCGGGACACCATTTGTTACTGCAATGCATTCTAATGCAGCATCAACCATGAAAGCAGTGAAACGGGCCACAAAATCGTCTATACTTAGACCTTCGAAAGCATTTCGGGGCACATGGGTCAGTCGATAAAACTTCTCCCAATCTGCAGACGATATTTTCCACTGAGGGTTGTGCAGTATGTAACAATGTTCTGATGTTTTGATGCAGATTGGGAAGTGATCGCTACCATAGGGATTTTTAATAACACTCCATTCTAAAGAAGGTAGGAGATCTGCGGAACATATTGTTAGGTCTATGGCAGAGTACGTGTTGTGTGTTGTGCTGTAAAATGTCGGCTCTTTTTTATTTAGAAGGCACGCACCAGAGTTCAGGAGGTACTGCTCTATTAGGCGTCCCTTTGCATCATATCGAGAGTCACCCCAGAGCGGGTTGTGTGCATTAAAGTCGCCAGTCAGGATATATGGATGTGGGAGCTGGTTAATCAATCCTTCAAATTCTGCTTTGTTCAATCTTTGACCAGGAGGAATATAAATAGAGCATATAGTTGTCAGCTTATTGAGCATGATAGCACGAATGGCCACTGCCTCAAGGGTAGTTTTAAGCTGTAGCTCCTGGCTTGCTATAGACCTTACTGCTATAATAGCAACCCCACCTGATGAGGCAAGGTCGTCAGCACGATCTTTGCGATATACAACGTACTGATTTAAGAAGTTCCTATTTCTTTGTTTTAGGTGCGTTTCCTGAATACAGAGTACTTTCGGGTTAAACTTGGTAATTAATTCTTTCACATCGTCTAGATTGTGCAGAAGGCCTCTAGCATTCCACTGGAGTATCTGTGCCGCCATTTCAGGGAAGAGGGGGGGGGAAAGCACTCTGTATACAAAGATGTTAAGTCAAGGTTCCTTTTCCGGAGCCTTGACTCGTTGCTTTTCTTTTGCGGCTCGCTCAAGAGAGCTGCGCCGATCCTTCGACACCAATGGTGTCGATGTGGCCACAGTGGTATCCATTGCCTCCTGGGAGGCACTGGATCGTCGCAATATGCGCGACGTTGGATGAAGTTGCGACCTCACCTCACGAGGCGGGGCCGCTTGGGCAGCTGGTCCGTTAGGCCGCTGGCCCTTCATTTGTGGCAGGACGGCCGCAGCCGCACCCGCCATGGGGGCTGGTTGCAACTCCGCTGAACCCCTGTGTGGGGTTTGAGCGGTAGCCAGAGTCTGTTGCGACACTGCCCCCTGGCGTGTCACATCAGAGTAGGTAGCATATTGCACAATGGAAAAGCGTTTTCTAGCTTCCTTAAAAGAGATATTTTCTTTAATTTTCAGTGCTATAATTTCCTTTTCTTTTTTCCATGCAGGGCAAGATCGAGAGTAGGAGGCATGCCCACCGTCACAATTAGCGCAGTGGGGTGTGTTGTTGCAGTCATCGGCAGCATGGTCATGATCGGCACATTTGGCACAGGTTGGTCGCCCTCGGCAGCTCAATGATCCATGGCCATACTTCTGACATCTGAAGCATCGTCTGGGGTTTGGGATGTAGGCACGGACACGAATTTTCATGTACCCTGTTTCAATGTGTTCTGGAAGCCTGCTCGAGCCAAAAGTAAGGATGAGGTGCTTGGTGGAGATTTCCTTGTCATCTCTACGGATCTTAATTCTCTTCACATCAATGACATTTTGTTTCTTCCAGCCGTCCAGTAGTTCGGCTTCGGTAAGAGCGATCAGGTCATCGTCACTGACTACACCGCGGACTGTGTTCATCGATTTATGTTCAGTTATATTTATTGGAGTGTCTCCAAAGGTTTCGAGGCTTGAAAGTTTGTCATATTGGGCTTTGCTGAAAATTTCAAGGAGGAGGTCCCCGCTTGCCATTTTAGTTACTTTATGTCCTAGTCCTAGGGTTTGTTCAAGGCATTTAGCCACCAGAAAAGGGGAGATGCCTCTTGCTGGCTTGTCAGTATCTTCACTATGGATTACATGATACCGGGGAAAGTTGTCCATGTGTGGTGCTAGAAAGTCTGGTGTAACTTCGGTGCGCCCTCTTTTCATAGAGCGATCAGGGAGGGGAGGAAACGGAGTACCCATCAAATATTTCTTATTTCAGCAGCTATGGTAGCCACCCACCACCGAGCCCAACAAGGGGACGCTACAGTGTATAGATAGCACATGCAGACGCCAGCTATACATAGCTGCTATAACCCAATATATCGTGCCCAAGGGAGGGCACATACACAAGGTTAACCCTTGCCGCCCAGAAAATCGGAAGTAAAAGGAAATGAGGAGAAGACAGGAAAGCTTGAAAGTGAGAGAGAAAGACGAAGATTGAAGAGGAGGACAGGAAAGGGCGACTGCCGATTTCCCCCGGGTGGGTCAGCCCGGGGGTGCCGTCTACGGGAAGCACGGGCCAAAGGGGTGTGTTGCCTCTGCCGGGGGGCCTTAAAGGTCCAATCACCCGGCATCGGCTCAACCCCCAGGTTCCCCTTTTCCCCGGACACGGCTGAGCCACGCACGGCTAGGCGTGGGAGGGGGTCGAAACCCCCCCGTTGGCTCGGGTCCGTGGTGTCGCCACGCACCAAACGCCTGCAGAAGCAGACGCCCCTGCGGGGTTTGAGCAGTTGAACACCCTCGCACCATCTGTATTGACTGTAATGGTTATGTCAGCTCATTCTGAGCGGTTTCGGCACTTCTTCAGCAATTTTCCATCAGTGATACCTCCAAATAAACGTGATGTGCTTCCAAGACTACTCAGCTGATCAAATAACGCTTGCGCTATCGCTTTGGTGATAATGAGATCCTCTTGTTGCATCTTTACACTAAGTGTTGAAAAGAAGTTGTTCTTAAAATTTAACAAGGAGACATTTCCACTACAATTACTGCTAGTGATGTCTTGGGCCATTGGCTTCCCGGCATAAGTCTTACACGTTGAACAAAAAAAAAAATGATGGCGCACAGTGGTCGAGGTGTCCCACATTTTTCTGAGATGATGTCGCGAACATGGAATAACGGGTTCTCCAAGCAAAAAGATCACCAGCTTAACAAGGTCTTCGAGTTGCTTCCAACTGAGGCCAGGAGTTACGCAAAACGTAAGGATGCTCAACAGTGCTTCGACAACAGTAAGCACAGAATTGGGCAGTGTTGTTCAAGTATCCCAAGGTCGTAGCAGCAGCAGTTGCATTCGCAAGCACGCACCTAAGCGAACTTCCTTGGTTTCACAGGCTCCCTGCACCGGCTGTCCTCTAGATAGCTGCAGCGACTGCCTGGGTTCTCATCTGTGCATCGTACACGTGCCTGCGCGGAAAGGACTACTCTTCTGGCCTTGGCGCATATTGCGCTGAAGCCACCCTCAAGCTGCCACCAGGCGGCCCGGTTCCCTGACATAAAAGCCCTCCCAGCGAGAGCATCACTGTCGTAGCAGCAGCAGTTGCATTCGCAAGCACGCACCTAAGCGAACTTCCTTGGTTTCACAGGCTCCCTGCACCGGCTGTCCTCTAGATAGCTGCAGCGACTGCCTGGGTTCTCATCTGTGCATCGTACACGTGCCTGCGCGGAAAGGACTACTCTTCTGGCCTTGGCGCATATTGCGCTGAAGCCACCCTCAAGCTGCCACCAGGCGGCCCGGTTCCCTGACATAAAAGCCCTCCCAGCGAGAGCATCACTGTCGTAGCAGCAGCAGTTGCATTCGCAAGCACGCACCTAAGCGAACTTCCTTGGTTTCACAGGTTAGTTGCTTTTATGCTTGACACTTTCCTAGAATTAGTCAATCGACCAACTGCTGCTGCTACTGTTGGTGCTACTGTTGGTGTTGTTTTTTTTTTTTGTTACTGTTTGTATGCTCACCTTGTACTCACGAATTTAGCCATTTTCACAATGCCGACGAATGCCGAACTCTGTAAGCGAATGGACGAGCTAGAAGCTTTATTCAAGCACCGATTGAACGAACTAGTTGACCGACTTGTAGTTAGTATACAAACGAAGCTTCAGGACGCAGGCTTAGACCTCGGTGGATTGAGAACTGAAGTTGGTCGCATGGATGACAGTCTAAAGCTCCTAAACGAGGTAGTCGAGTCAACTCGCTCTCAGCAGCGCGAGCTGTCGGCCGCAAACCGCGCTCTGAAAACTGAAAATGAGGACCTTCAAAGAAAAGTCGCCGACCTTGAGCAGTACTCAAGGTTAAATAACTTGGAAATAAAAGGGGTGCCCTCTACACAAGGGGAGGATTGCTCCGCAATCCTGACTGCCATCGGCGACAAAATCAACTGTAAGGTCTCAGCCAGCGATGTCGACACAGTGCATCGTGTACCTGCAAAGTCTGGTCAAAAGAACATTATTGTGCGGTTTTGCTCTCGTGAAAAAAAGACAGAGTTCCTGAAGAAAGCGAGAAGGGCCCGGCTGAACACCCGAAGCATAGGGTATTCAGGAGAGAACACACAGGCAATATTTGTGAATGAGCACCTATCTCCAGACAATAAGCGTTTGTTCTCTAGGGCGCTAGCCTTAAAAAAAGAAAAAGGCTGGCAGTTCATCTGGACAGAAAATTGCCAGATCAAGGTGCGGAAATCTCCCGACAGTCGGGTATTTCGCATTGCCTCTGATTCTGACTTATGCAATATTGCATAAGCGTTGCATAAACAGTCCAATAGTCAATGTTTCAGTTGTGTGAAATGGCTTCGTACATTTTACCTCACGAACTTGAAACCTATTTTTCCTTGCCCTGCCGCTCACTAATCCACTTCAATGCACGCAGTTTGCCAAAAAACATGGATGGTATCACAACCTTCTTATCATCGACCAGTCATAAGTTTTCTGTTATTTGCATTAGTGAAACATGGCTCTGTGCATCTCACAATCACCTGTATACCTTCCCTTCATACTCTGCTGAATACTGCCACCGCGATAACAGTAATCATGGTGGTGCAGCTATTTTCGTATCCTCGGAATTGCGTTTTCACAGACGACTTGACTTGACACTCAACATGGCGAACTGCGAATCTGTTTGGGTTGAATTTGATGATTCATTCTTTTCACAGGATAATAAAAACCTGATAGTTGGTTGCATTTATCGTTCACCTTCATCATGTGGCAGTACATACTGCTCAGCCCTTGGTGATTTGCTGCATAAATTATCATTCGAGCATAAAAATGTCATTATCATGGGCGATATTAATATTAACCTTCTAGATAAATTCAGCACACTGTTTAATGATTACATTAACTGCCTAAATGGCTTTGGGTATGAAAACCTAATTACACTTCCAACTCGGTGTCCCGCAAATAAACAAGGTACACTTATTGACCATGCACTATCGAATCTTCTTACTAACCCCGACTGTGGCGTTGTCCAGGCTTCTGTTACTGATCACTATCCAATATTTGTGCGTTTAAGTTATACTCCTCGCGCTACTGCCACAGCCTTTACCAGAATGAAGTTTAATTCAACAAAGTTCATTGAGTTAATATCCGCTACAGACTGGAACTCAGTCATCACATGCGATAACCCTGAAACTGCCTACAATAAATTTTCAAAGATAATTTCTAATGCCCTTGCAGATTCAACCGTAAAAAAGAATTACAAAAATAAGTTCTCAGCTCCTCGTAACCCGTGGCTATCTAGCAGTTTGCTAAAATGTTTGCAGAAAAAAGATAACCTATACAGAAAAACAAAAAAACAGCCCTTTAATATCACACTTCATGATAGGTATAAAAAGTATTCTAATCTATTAGGAAAACTGCTCAAACAGGCTAAAAAACAGTACTACGAAAACGAAATCAAGTGTGCTGGTAATGATGTAAAAAAACAATGGAAAATATTGAACTCTGTATTGGGTAGATCCAATCAGAATGCCGAAATAGCAATGATAAAGTCGGGATATCTTCTTCTCGATAATTCCTTAGATATTGCAAACTGTTTTATTAACTTCTTTTGTACTGACAACCAAGGGCACGATGATCCACTGACCACATTTTACCCCCGTATGCCTCATAGCTTTTTCCTTTACCCTGCTACACCTGAAGAAATAGCCACTCTCATGTCTAGTTTAAAAAATACGGGGCCTGGTCTTGATAATTTCTGCCCATCTGTCATAAAAACGATAGCAGGTTCAATATCGGAAACATTTTGTCACATAGTCAACCTTATTTTTACCACGGGAATTTTTCCAAGTTCTTTAAAGAAGGCCAAAATAATCCCTGTTTTCAAGAAGGGGGATAAGCGTCACACATCTAACTATCGTCCTATAGCTGTACTTTCATTCTTTAGTAAAGTTGTCGAAAAACTAATCATAATACGCTTGACTTCCTATTTATCCAAATTTCATATCCTATCAACAAATCAATTCGGATTTAGGGAGGGCTACTCAACTGATTTAGCATTAATATATTTGACAGATAGGATCCGGCAGGCAATTGATTCAGGAAACTTGGTTGGGGCACTATTTATTGATCTATCTAAAGCATTCGATTCACTTGTTCACAACATACTTTTCGCTAAATTAGAGTCCATTGGTATAACAGGCCCGGCACTCAAATTACTACGAAACTATTTGGAAGACAGAGAATATGTTGTATCAATATCTAGCACTTACTCGCACCCTAAAACAAGTAACATTGGGGTACCGCAGGGATCAATATTAGGTCCTCTCTTATTTTTAATATATATTAATGACCTTTCACAATGCCTAAAATCATCTGACTGTATTCTGTACGCGGACGACACTACTATCTTCTGCTCAGATAATAACATTGATTCATTATTGTGTAAACTTAACCACGACGCGCATAACATAGTTAATTGGTGCCAACAAAATAAACTACACATTAATGCTACGAAATCCAAGTTCGTCATTTTCTCCTCTAAGCAAAACCATTCTTTAGGATCTCCATCATTAACCTTTGCTTCAAACACACTCTATCCTACTGATAATGTCATGTTTCTTGGTGTCACATTAGATAAACACCTTAAATTTGATGAGCATGTTTTATCGCTAACAAAAAAGGCAGCTTATGGCATTAGAATATTAATTAAAGTTCGCAATTTTTTCAATATAGAAACACTAATCTCTCTTTACTACGCTTTCATTCATACGCATATTAATTATTGCATATCATCATGGGGAAACACGTATCCGGTCCACTTATCGCCATTGCAACACACTCAAAATCAAGCTATTCGTATCATGACACACAGCAGCTACACATCAGAAGCATCTCCATTACTCATCTCTAACGGCATTCTGTCGGTGGGAAAACTTCACAATTACTCACTCGGAACTCTGATACATAAATCCATCAACGGAAAGCTTCCGTTCCCCATAATCACCAAAAGCCAGTATCCTCACTCTTTGTCTACCCGTTTCGCTTCCAGCAATAGCTATTTATTACCGAAACCCAGAACTAATTATGGTAAGTTCACTACTAACTTCTCAGCCACACAATTCTGGAACTCATTACCATGCCATATTAAGACTATCTCTAATTTCCACACATTCAAGTTCAACCTGCGATCTTACTTGCACTCAGCATAATCATTTCATCATCACCACTTTTTAGCCCTTTTTTTTATAACCAAACCTTGTTAGCGTTATGCTTCTTTTGTTACAGTGTTTAGTTTGTGTTCATATTTAGCTGCGTTGTATATACTTTTGTTACTCATTCCTTATGGGAGGTCCCCTGTACAGTCTGTTGACTTTGGGACCTCCCTCTGTATCTGTATAATCCCCAATTGTAACTACCATTTTTGTGCAATAAACAAATGAAATGAAATGAAAAAATGAAATGGATAGCGTGCTCCATTCATCCTCTGGAACTTCGCCACTGCACATTTTAACGTTGTCACTGGCGGCTTCGCCATCCACGTCGAAGTTGTCACTGTCTGCGCGGAAACAATACAAGACGCTCAATAGGGCTGCAAATACAGGGCAGGCGATCATGTGTAGCACGACATTTTCAAGGCTAATGAGGTTTTTGCAAAAATGTAGCTAACTACATAGAGCTAATGTACTTTATGAATGGTAAACCCCTAGCAAATAAAACAATTTCATTGCAGTCTAAAAATAACACGTGTAGACACAGCACACTAAAAACTTGAACGAAATCGAGCATTGCATGTCCCAATCGTCACGAAAATTCGGCTATATCAAATGGCCCACTTCAAGGACTGCGAAGTATGAAGAATTTAATGCGAAGATTACGTACCGTCACCGCTAGTTGCGTCTCGGCGTCCGTCTGGCGGGTCACTGCACGCGCGAAAGCAGTCCGCGCTCTCGCTTGAAGTTTGACTGGGTTCGTCAGGTTCGTCAGGTTCAACAGGTGTGGGTGAAGCGGATCCGTCAACGGGAAGCTCGGCAGATACCTCCGGTCATGAAGCTGCTTTTGCACGTCACTTGGTTGTTCTTGGCAGTTAACAGCTCGCATTAGGTTCAAGATAAACCTTCCTTTTGCCTCTTACAGGTTTGGAAGTGCTTGCCTCCATTGGGCTATATGACGGGCAACGCGGCACAACACAATGCTTCCGATGCGTTGGTTCTTTTTTTGACGCAGCAAAAGAACACTCCACGGCAGATAGGGCAGGTTGGTATAAGTGTTCTCTGGCTAGAACAGATGTACCACACTGCGCACCAACTGTAAATGCTAGAAAACTATGTGTCAGAAGAACAAAAAAACAACGCCGATGAGAATATCTCGGTCAAACGTCGGATTGAGTTGGATCGTGGTTATCACGTGACCACGTGACTCCTGCCGGTAGCTTTCCGTTCGGGCTATGTGCGAAGATAAAAGCAAAACCTGACAAGAAGTCATAAATTTACGTGATTCCTGAATGCAAATTTTAAATCTTGTGGGTTTATAAGTTTTAAGGTCCGGAAAGGCGCCACAGCCACGTTTTGTATTTACATGCTGTATTGCTTCTGCTGTCCTACTTCCCCTTCCTGTACTTCGGTTCAGACAGTCTTCCTACATGTATGCTTCTAACAGTCCGACCACGTGCATTTTATCACCAAGCGGCCGCGGTCTGACGGAAGCGTGCAGCACGATGTCGAGCCCGCTGAGCAAGAGCACAAAAGAGAACGAACACGCAGGTCCCATTTACTATGCTTACGTGAGGTTTGTCCATGATAGCAACCGTCACATTCTGCCAATCAGGGACGTTCAAAATTTCAAGCCGTCCAACTTAAAGGACTTCAAGCCTAGAAAAGTGTACAACACGAAATGGAAGGACGACGTTCAGGACGACTTTTTCAGGCGCTCAAATTGTGAGGCTGCTTGGAAAGTTCACAGTCATTTCTTTTTTATTTCTTCCTTTTGCTTTATCTCTATGCGATGTATGTGTTTGTATTTGTGCGCTCCTTTTAACATACCGTTGAGCGCAGTCCTACACGGTAGTGGGTCCGCGTGCATTGAAAATAGCTCTACTACTTATTCTAGTTCACTGTAGTTATACGCTGTTACCATGCGTACAGCTACAGTAGCCAGACGTGCGTTTGGTTGCACAAAAATAACCATTGGAAAAGTTTTTCCCACAGTATATTCTTTCTCTCTGCGAGGACCTAACTGTTCCTGCTCGCTAGCCGTCGATCATTAAATCGACATTGAAACCATTCTTGCTTGTTTTCCAAATTATGTTGCTTGAAGTTATTTCATAATCCCTTTGTGCACTACAAGTGAAACATGAGCTGAACTTTTGCTTTGATGTCGCTTGTGAGAGGCAGTTAAGGAACTCGGATAAAAAAGTTGCGATTACGCGACATATACGAACTGCATTTTGAAGGTTCAGTAAATGAAAAATTAAACAGTTTGGGAGAAAGCCAAAGCTTTTGTGTCAGAGCCTCATTTAGAAGTCACACCATTAAGATTTTGACAGAATTTTCATAGGGTGGAGATTGTTTTTCTGGTGGAACACATCCAACTGACTTGTCTTTTGTTGCTGTTACAGGGACGTATGAAGAAGCCCGAGATGAAACTTCAAGAAAGAGGTTGCCTGTACCTCCTGCTGACGCGTCATCATCTAGTAGCGACGATGGCAGTACCGTAAGTTAAAAACATTTGTAGCACTATTGAGTGTTTTCTAAATTAATTAACTTGAATTCAGGATACCCCAAAAAAACCAGTGCGGGAGAATCTTGCAAGTAGACTGAAGCATAAGCAGCGCTCACAGCTGGAGTCAAGCTCCAGCACCGAGGATGAATGCATGATGTCAACATCAGAAGCAGCAAAGCTCAGGAAAGAGAACCCTGAGCTAAAGAAATAAGATAAGCAGCTAAGGCACCTAAACATACGCCTTCAAAAGATTGTGACTCGTAAGTAAACCTTTGTATATATCTGGTACTTGCTGTGAGCACCTGTATAATTTAAAGGGACACTAAATAGCAAAACTATTGCTCATTTACAATACCAAGAGCACCACTTCTGCCACGAGAGACTGCTTGGTTAGCAAGAAGATGCACAAAAAGAAAATACAGGTGTTGACGCTACCTTCTCATTACCGCACCAACTCTCTTTGACTTGGGTTTTGAAATGCCTGCTGGGGCACATAAGATTATCTTCCGCTAAAAGTTAATCAAGTTGTGTTGCATGGGGGCCATAGACCTAACTTAGCAAGTTTCATCAAATTTCATTGAGCCTATCAAAACATGAAGGAAATACTTTGAAACCCGGGACGTCACGTTCGGGTGCCTAGGTTTGGCTATTAAATTGAGGACTGATAGTTTAACCTTTATTTTCTCTTTTATTATTGAACTTATGGTGGCGAAATCACTGGGAACAGAGTTATCTGTTAATAATCTCTCAGCCTAAACTGATTCATTGTTTCTCTTTAGAGCCCCTTAAAGCTTTTCGCGACATATGAGCACACATTATGGTGTTGCAAAAAGCGATGATGCTTTTTCATTTTCTAGACAAGCTGCTGCTTCTGTGCAATTCAACGGATGACGATAGACTGAGTCACATGAAGGAAAGCCCGTTTAAGAAGCCAGGTAAATTGTCACTTTTCACGAATTGATGTTGCTCACAATATTGCTGCGGCTATGTGGCATGCTTATATCAAAGTCACTTCTGTATATACCTTATTGACGCATATGCATTATGATGTGCCGTCCTACACATTTTTTTTTCTTCAGAGCAACAGTGCACCTCCCAAGGCAACAGAAAATGAAGTTCGTGCAACGTCCAGATGCAAAGATGCGACAATCAAAGATGGCAAGTATTATAAAACTCACTAATGAGCTAGTTGGTGCACAGTTAAATAAAAACCAGCGGCGCAACACAAGACAAAATTGAGACTAGTGCACTTGTAACAGACCCCTCGTCTCGTCTTTGTCCTGTGTTGCGCTGATGGTCTTCATTTAACAATGGCAAGTTTGCTAGTTGCAACATAACCCAACTTGTGAAAACTAGCTTTGTGTCATTGCTGTTCTCCAAAATTTCTTTTTTCGCCAGATATTGAAAATCTGGCGACTGAGGCTGTAACCAACCAAGACAGGACTTGTGCTGGTACTGAGATTCTTGGCGCCACAATAGCTGTCACTCCCACACAAGTCCTTTTCGAAGAGAGCGGTGGCAAGGTGAGATTTTCATATTAGTGGCATTAAGACATGCATTGTCTTACAATTCTCCATTACAGGTTTTCATCAGCCGCAGCGTTTGGCTGACGGTCACTGATTTTAATTTTCTAATGGCTGCCCAAAACGACTCCATTTTGTGCCGGATGCTGCTACGAAAATATTTTCAATTGCTGGGTTGGTGGGGCGCAGCGTAACGGGCAGACCATCAAACCGCACCAAGGGAGACCCGGAGTCTCCGCTGGACATTGGCAAGCTCAGTGCTCTGAAAGGTAATTTATCAAGTAGATATATTATTCAAGCTAAATGTTGGGTGATAACGAAAAAACAGCAAATAATGTTTTGCTTGCAGTGATGGTGGTGTGTGTTAACAATTGTAGCTAGCTTTCCCATAATAGATTTCTTCAGTCTGCATAGTGCATCATCTTGCCATTGCTCTTTTTATTATTTATTTACAGAATAGCTTTGTTGCGTCGAAGGAATTATTTCAGGGGAGGGGGCTTCAGAACAATGTGCCCTTTTTTTTACATCCCTCAAGTATAAAAGCTATATATTAAAAAACAAAACAAAAAGAAAGCATGCTGACTTGACGACTTGACTGTCGTTTTGACGTGAGCATTGGAAATCAGTTGCAAAGAGAATGTTTTACTCAGGAATGCCATTAAAGTAGTGGAGCAAACTTTCTGCATAGTACTACACGTGAGAAAACATTACTTTTTTACAATGACTCGTTAAGATATACAGGGAACATCACTGTTTTTGGATGTTTGTGCTTTCATTATACTTCGCTCATGAATACATTATTATATAAATTAATCTCGCCAGTTTATGGGACATTCCACTACCACAGTGGTAAGTGGTGCTGCAGCTGACACTCTATTGGCTAATCATAATTGTACACGTGCATGATAGGGCGCTTTAGAAACACTACACCCAAGCACTTTGTGAATCCAAAGCCCCGTGCCCTGTTTGCTTTCCTATGTTTATCACATTACATTCTTTCAATACTCCCACACTTTTGATGCTCAGCAGTTTGAGCCCTCAAGGAAAAAAAATTGTACATGTGAGGTTGGCGCCTTTTGTAAGAGCATGCACCGTGCAGATATGTAGGTTCTAGTTGATTAATGCTCCCGCTTTCACTATTTGTCTTATCATTCGATTTCATTGCTTTCCTTAACATATTTAGACTTGCACTTACCCCAATTTTCCCAGAGCAACTGAGAGTTTCACATATACGTAAACTTGTTCGATTTACAACTAACGAAATTCTACTAAGACATTTCTCTTTTTGCAAGAAAGGTAAATTTTCGATCAAACTACGACATTGCTTTACCAATTGTTGCATGACCAAAGTACAGTGTTGACTAAATATGTGGTGCGAATCAAACGAAATACTGAAGAGACCTGTTTGCTACGCTTTCCAGGTTTCTTTCATCACTTTGTAAGAGCTGCACCTACGCGTCAGTCTGCCGATCAGATAAAGGAAAAGACCAAGAAGTTTGCCCGCCACCTTGCAGGGAAGCTGGCCGACGTTCAGTCGGTATAGCGAGAACTGGAACGTGGAGCAGCTAGCTGCCTGCTTTTATTTTCTTGTTTGTTTTTACGTAATGAACGTTGCAAGCAGCGTATGTACGTATACTTCAAATACATTTTCACGTAAAAGACTGTGCTGTGTTCCATTCTGTGAGGCCGTGAACTCCTTTTGCACATGGTATATCACTAATTATATACCTATACGTATGGATTTGATACCCGACTTATCAGCATATTGAGTCTATTGCCTTATAGCCCTGTAGACTAATATAGGCTATTAGTTCTGTTGGTGTATAGGTCTATCTGGCAATAGCCTAATAAAGGAATACAAGCTATGGAGTCTATTGCCTTATAGTATACACCAATACAAACTCTATTGGTATGTCAGATCTGTCGTTTCATAATGCGATAGAACGAAAGCAATATAAACCAATTGAATATTTCTATTGGAATTCTTCCTAGGGAACCGAGCAAGGCGCTTTTTATCCTTGGTATAGGTAAGTGCGTGCTTATACTTAATCCTCTCTTCTACTCGCTTTTCTTTCTTTTTTAGGTACCCGTTCCACAGCACTCGCCAATCGAAACGACTTGTAGTGGTAGCGACCGCCGGATGCTTTTTTCCAATGAGTAGAAAAGGACGGCTTGTAAGCCCCCCCCCCCCCCCCCCTACTCTTGGACACACACATACACGCAGTGGGGGTTCAGGTTCTCCACGGTCATCTCTCGCGCGTGCGCGAGCAGAGTGCTCGTAGGTCCGCCATCTTGAAAAGAGAAGCAAAGAGTGTGTTGAAAAAAGCCAAATGTCACATTTACAGCATTCCCCGACGCACGACCGGCAAGGGGCTTCTTCCGGCGGCCTACAGTGGAATATCTCGGCAGGTCACCGACGGCAGAAGATGTCGCCGAACACGTACTTGAGGTGATACAACGCGTTGACTCCACGGTCTGCCTGCAAATGCTCTGTTGAGAGGTCGGTGCCGAGCCCGAACTGTAGTGGAGCTACCATCCTCGTGTGGTAATGTTCCTACGGTGTGTGCACAAGCTGGTTGGAGAGAGCAGCGCCTTGCTGGAGCCTTACGACAATGCTTTCAAAAAGGGACACAGGAAATTCTCGGGGAACTGGTGGATGTGCGGTGAAGTGTGCAAGAGGTGGCCTTAAGGCATGGGTTTCACGATGGACCTGGTGCTTGAGACAGAGCTACAGTTGGACGCCATGATTGCTATGACGCCGTTTGCCCGGCAATGTACATATGAAAATAAAGGATTTCCCTGACTCTAATGACATTTCTCGTCCTTGCACGTAATGACGAAGCGAAGGACACGTCGATATCTCATGAACTTGTTCATGATATTTAGTGTCGGCGATATAGAGAAGCCATAGGGTCACTCTATGAAGACACGGAAAAAGCAACTATTACAGAAGAGTAAAAAGGGTGATACGGTAAATAACGCTTCGATTGTCTGTGCATAAATCGGATATGCGTGAATTGTAATTAGCAGTCGCTACTTTTCTTTCTTCCGTACTACCTCAAAGCACAACTCTACAACCTTATATTAGAATCAGTTATGCTAAATTTTCTACTATATAACCCTATAAGTTATGCGTGCGTCTAAAAATAGGTGAAAATATTCACAGCAGATGACATATACATGTAAATTAGCGCCGTTTATTCAGCGGTAAAATCATCTAGACAAGTGTATTTTACCGTATATTAGCAGCAGCGAAAATAATAAGACGTGAGCGAGCACATTACAAGAAGTCGACGAGAGATTCCGTTTGTGTGTCTAACGGGGTGATGGTGTACGCGGTCACGAACACGTGCTTGCATGTATGTATAGTCTTTTCTGAATGCGACTGCTTATCTGCGTTACCTATATGGTTGTAAGTATACCAGTGTCGGGCGGGTCTATGTCTAAGAAACTTTGTGTACAAGGCCACACTTACGCCTAACTCTGAAATTTGGACGAGCTGGTGTCCATTCGTAATCAATCTTTAGACGGTGGTAAAGCACTCCAGTCTCGTCCGTTTCGCTGTAAAATGTGACAACCGAGCAAAGCTCTTGTTGTCATTGGGTAGGGAGGTACGTGCTTATGTTCTCCCTTCTACTCGCGTTTCTTTCCTTATTAGGCACCCGTTCCCCAGCACTCGCCAATCGAAACGACTTGTAGCGGTCGCGAACGGCGGATGCTTTTTTCCAATGAGCAGGAAAGCACGGCTTGTTTGCCCCCGCCCCCTCCCCCCCCCCCCCCGCCCCTTTGCACACCGACACACACACAGTCGAGACACACACGGTCTTCTCTCTCGCGTAAGCGGCAGAGTGCTCGTAGGTCCGCAATCTCGAAGATGGAAGGAAGCAGTGTGTTGAGGGAAAGACAAATGTCACATTTACAGCATACAAAGTCCTCGTAACATGTGTGATGGTGGTCCAAGTGCACTGCACCGGTGTTGTACCCGCTTTGTCATGGACAATAGAAAACCTTGATCCTTTTTGTACATTTGAACAATGATAGCTGTTCAAACTAATGTAAACGATGTTAAACATCCTGCTGTGTTTGCCCACACAGGATGCTTTTCTCGCTCTCGGCCTCGTGGCGCCATTCGTCGAAGTAAACTTCAATGATCAGTGATGAACAACTTCAAGATAAAAAGCGTGGTGCTTCTCAATTGACGTTTGTTAGAATGGAAGGATGAAGCCTAAGATAAATTTAGCACATGGTAGCCCTGACGCTGGTTATGTCCGTCATCGAATAAAGCACTGAAAAGTGACGACGTGGTGGCGCTTCCATCCCAATTTGTTTCTGTAGGACTAGGCGGCAGTTCGTACGCACAGCATGGTTGCAAGCGGCGGATTGCATAGAACTCCTGTTTCAGGAGTTCCATGCAGCAGAGCCAAGGCCACAAGGTGATCGAGCGCCGAATTCTTCCGAGGCGAGACGAGGTGTCAATGTTCGGACACGCACCTGCGAAATAGTCCTGCCAATAGGGGCCTCACTCCCCTTCCCTTTTGCAAAATTTCTGCCACTTCACTGTTCTCGAAAGGCCGATGCCATGGTGCGGAGGGATATGTTTAACATGGGTTTTCCCTCCTGATTGTCGGATGGGGCCTGTAGCTTCCACAGTGCTGCACGGAACTCCTGAAACAGAGTATAGGGTTCCTCGATGTCCTTCCTACCCAGCCGCTACGTGCATGGTGGTGACATTCATTCGCTAAATGCCGCCGGTTTCCAGGGCGTCCGCTATCTTATTGCCCGTGTCTTCACTCGCGGGCGTGCCAAAGCAAGCTGCTACGGCGGTTTTCATGTCCGTGCTCCGCAAATGACGCTTGGACGTTGCATTCCCTTGCTCACGAATCATTCCTGCAATGGTTCGAGAATGTTTTCATTTCTGAAAGAGCCCGAATGACTATATTTAGAGAACTGCCATATGAAAAAATAGCAGTGGCTTAGCTCGGCTATGCCAGGATAAACGTAGCGTGAGCGATAGTTCAGCTGATTTTTTCGTCGAGCATTATATTCACGCTGTTCTTCTGGCATCTTTGCTTTCCATGGTCTACCCATGGTATCCTGCAATGAATTGAACGAGTTGCTCTGCTCTAGCAACCGGCCGAGCCACCGCTAGACTCACGGACACCGGGCGTGTTCGGTGGGAGCGCGGGGAAGAGCGGTCGGCGTTGGCAGCAGCTGTATACTTCGCTCTACACTCTACCGTCCTTCTTTTCCTCCTCCTCAACCTCGCTTTTCTTCCCAACACAGCCGAGGGAAGGCGCAAGACCACCTGTGGACATGCACCCTGCTCCTTTCACCTTGCGCCTCTCCTCCTCCTCATCGCGCTATGTTGGCTTGCCTCTGGAGCACTGCTCTGGAATGCCCAGGCAGGCGCGGGGCGCCAGCTCCTCGCGCATGCGCAACACCACCCTCTAAAGCCATGTGAAACTGCTCAACCTCGGCCAGTATAGCTGAAGGCCGTTTCCCATGACGCGGAAACACAGCAAATTTGGCTCCGCGATTGGACCGATCGCGATTTTTCTTGTTCATACAAAATCGCGATCCTGCTCGTCGCAACGGACCGCGATGAGCGATAAGTATATTGGAATTTAGTCGCTCTGATGCAGTGATCGGAACGATTTGCCATCGGAATTGCGCCGATAGTTACCGAGCTCTTTCGCTGTTCGGCCGCAGCGGTGGAGTGTGTGTTTTAGATGCGAAAGCGTTTTATGCTCGGGCCCTTGCCTATTCTGCAGCGTCCGCACCCATACTGCGCATGTGCAGCTCTCATTCTCTCCTACGCATGTGTGCGCTCTCCTCCTCCCCTCTCCCCTCTGTTCCACAGGTACGTTGCAGCAAATTATTGCACATAAGTCTCTCTCATCCTCTGTAAGGGTACGCCGATAGGTGGCGCAAGTGTCGCGGCGCAGGAAGATAGGGAAACGACGGAGCATGTTTTGAATGAATGCGGAAATATCCACCCAGGTGTACGTTCGGGCACTACCCTACATGAACCCTTGGGTTTTAGGGAGAGCAACGGGAAGCTGAACATACCCCCCATTGAAATAAGTAAGAGACGGTTAGAATACTGGTGGCAGAAAATGAGAGAGAACGGACAAAAATAATTATAGAAAAACTAAGGACACTCTGCCATGAGGGGCACAGAACTGGGCTATGAATTTACGTTTTTGCTATAGCATGATCGATTTAATTGAAGTATATTGAAAAGGCATGAGGACAACTTAAAGAGAGAGGGAAAAAATCCTGTGATAAATAATTTAATTAAAAACTGTGATAAATAATCTAATTAAATTCGCCTTTATGTACCAAAATGAAGATACGATTAGACAGAATGAGGACTCTAAAGCGTCATGACAGTCGCTGAAAGTTGATCGGACCAGTTCGTGTTCATTTCTAACGACGACGTGAGCAGCGCGGGTGCTTTTGATTTCTTCGCCATCGAAACACAGGCAGAGTGGTGTTAGGAGTGAAACTCGAATTTCGTAGAGAAACATTCTAACATCTACTTTTAGGTATCGCAGAAGAACGCAAAGAAACAACAAAGAGTTTCTAATCTGGGCTGAGTTACATGGTTGTGCTAGACGTATCGAATCCCGCCGCAGGGTCTGCGTTTCGACTGAAGTGACATGCTGGAGGCCAGGCCAGGCCCGCGTACCGTGCGCTGCCAGTTCGTGTTAAAGAATTCCAGGTGGTCGAAATTTCCGGAGCCCTCTTGTACGGTTCCTACCAAAACCGTATCGTGGTTTTTGAGTATAAAACCACAAAAATGAATATTAATAGCCTATATGGTGGCTATATGGTTTCTACTCTATATACCCATTCATGCTAAGCTATGAGGCATCGGGCTGTATGTGGTAGTGGTCTGAGGGCATGAGCGGAGAAGTGGGCGCGCACATATCTCATGATGTTGGTAATCTTTTTTCCAGATACGGCCGTTTCCATGGCTATAATGATAGAGTTGAATGTCTCAATGAGTTGCAACGTGCGCTTCAAAAGCCGCAACTTCACTGGCTCAAGCACACGGCACATAAGTACGTCCGTAAAATAGTCTACACCCCGAGAAGGGTTAGCTATGCTTACTTCGGAATGCATCTTATAAATCGTACTTTTCGTGCATCGAGGGCAAATGAGGCCATATCATCGTATTTATCTCGTGACACTTCCCAGGCAGTAATTCATTACAGAAACACGAAAAATGGAAGCACTATGAGAGTAGTTCAGTAGCAGGTGGGTCCGGTCTTTCCCTGGAAGGTGTTCACACGTGATGTGCAGGAGCTTTACTATCACTGTAGCATTTGTTCTGCAAAGTGAAGGAGTGATGAGAACCTTGTCCCTTTAGAAAGGCGCTGTCCTTCATACTTTCTTTCCGGGCGTTGGCCTGTCTATGGGACATGACTCATCAACTGTGGAGTTTTTCTTTCTTTTCTTCTTCTATAGAGAGAATGTCTTTGTCCACACTTGAACAGGTGGTTCCCATCAAGCTGGTATAGGAGACTACTGTATAGAGATCTTAAATAAAATATATAATCGAAATACAGTCTGTGTGATATGGGAAGGTATGACAAGTAATGGTTGAATGGAGGCGGTCGATATAGGTAAAGCGTGGAAGCAGGGATGTCGGTTGTCCTCACTATAATTCATGCTTTATATGAGGAGAGTAGAGAAAGCATTGGAGATGAGAAATATTGCTTTTAAGCTGTCACACAAACAGGCAGGAATAGTTGCAAAACAAAAGATCCCTGGGTTCTTTTATGCAGACGATTTTGTGTGCTTCGCAGACAGCCGAGTGGATCTGCAGTGTCTGGTTGATATTTGTGGTCAGGAAAGTGAAGACTTGGGACTAAAATTTAGTGTGACAAATTCGATAATATACACGGAAATAAAGGACCAGGCAATATCAAGACAGGGCAAGGAGGTACCGGTCAATGTTTGCTTACACTGCAGCAGGTAAACTGAACAGCCACCGCTCGTACAAATAAAGCCGCTAAAGCTCAATAACGCCGCCCTTACAAATATTTTACCAACTTTCAATAGATTGCTTTTAAACAAACGTCGATCAAAACCTACCAACGGTCTATGGAATGTTTTTACACGGTTTTTAAACTTCCCACGTGCTCCGTACCAACCTTCCGTCGACTATTGGCTAGCGATATTGGTTTCAAATTTCTTTTACAAATTTTCTGTACACGATGAACAAACATGCGTTGAACGTAACAAAGGAGGTCTTCGTAGAATGCATAAAAGAAGTTGATATGGTGTATTAGAAGTATTAGAAGTAAGTATTAAGACGTTTGAAATAATGTCGCCAGATCGCCAAAGGTAGCGTTTGTAAGCTATATGCAGGAGTGTAGCAAAAGAGAGCGTGCTTCGGCTCTGTGGCCTTCGCTGCACTACCATAGAAATTTGTCTCCAGACAAGCGCTGACGCTTCAGTGCTTGTCTAGTGCCCTTCGTGTGGTGGTGCCTTTTTCTGTGCTGCTTTCAAAAAATAAAGGGGAAACAACTCGCCCAATTTTGCACACTGCTTCTATGAAAGTGCACTAAGGTGACTTAAATAAGTCAGTGATGAACTGAGGCAAATTAGCATGAATAACGGATGAAATAAATTTACGTTAATCATATGTAACATTGACTGAAAGCGCAATAAAATAAATTCAGATAAATTAGGGATAATGCACGGCAATCAATCGAGAATGACAAAGTCATTTAATGAGTGTCCTGTAAGAGCGTTTGTGCTTTTGTGCTTTCCTTAGCTTTTAGCTAAGCGGACTGGCGATTTTTGTTGTGAAGCTAAGTGACAATTTATATATACAGCTCATTTACTCTGCTTGCCCAGGATGTTCTTCTGTATCCTGAATCAAAAGGGACCAGGGCCCTGTTTCTGGTGTTAGTGATGGCCCATAGCTTGCACCATCATGCGTCTAAGGAAGCGACAGAAAGCCCCCTGAAAGTTATTAATTCTCCTGTGCGTGAAGGTGTTGAATTCCCAAAGACTAAACATTTATTCTCTAAGAGCTTTCCTGCTCCCCTTGAAAGTCAGTGCACTAGGCATATTTATTGTCCAGACTGTGGGGAGTACCTTGATGAAGTTCCTTGTGAAAGTGCTTGTGTTAAGTGTTCCCAGTGTACAGCAGTGCTGCGCACTGCTGTACACGCTGTAGACGGTACACGCTGTACACGCTGTAGACAGCCAAGTCAGAGATGTACTTTCAAGCGGCAAGCTGTCACATGACCGAAGGATCGTCCTGTATGATGTCAGAAACATCACACGGAGTGTGGATACATACAACACAATGCCCATAACAAGCAAGGACATCTCACTAACCTGGAACACAGATGGCGTGTCATTATTCGAGTCGTCCAGAAATAGTGTGTGCCCCTGTTTTTGCAGGTCAACGAGCTCTCGTATAGAGAAAGGGTGCAAAAACTCTTGCTTCTTGTCTTGTGGTTCGGAAATGGCAAACCACACATGGTTGCATTTCTTAAGTCGTTTGTTCAAACGATGAACCACCTGTCAGCTGAAGGCATTTCTTGGACTAGCGTAGGTGGCGTAATGGAGACTTGTCGTGTATACCCAGGTCCTTGCACAGTCTACACTGCAGCACGCGGCATGGTCATGAGTATGACTCAATTTAACGGGTCCCATGGGTGTGCTTGGTGAGAACATAGTGACGAGGTCGTACAGAAAAAAGGCCATGCTCACATTTTTGAAATGCAGGACAGTGCACCAAGAATGAAAGCAGCAGAAAACTTTGCCAAGCATGTCAAGGAAGCCCGCAGAAGAAATGAGCCGTCTTGTGGCACCAAAGGTGGAAGCGTATTGTTTTTTATGGCATTCTTCATTTTTCCTTGCTCTTTTGTGTGGGACAATATGCACGCTTTCTGCAGTGTATTTGTTCAAACTACAGCCTTCGCGTGGTTCAGACAAAAATGGCAAAATAAATTTAGTCTTGGTTCCCAGCTAAAAGAGCTAGTACAAAGCCGAGCAAGGTAAGACCTATCTGGGAGACAATGAGACTTCCATGGTCGCTCCGGGAGATAAGGTACTGGAAGCCATCCGAATGAAGGAACTGGCTTCTTTTCTTCTCTCCGGTAGTACTAAAGGGTTTTTTACCAAGGAGGCTTTATAAGAACCGGACGAAGTTTGTAGCAATCATGCATTCTCGCTTGCAGTCATCGATTGCTATGGACAAAATCAACATAGTGAAGCAGCCCATGGTGGAATTTCTGAAAGAGTACCGAGACCTGTGCGGCAGAGAGAGCATGGCTTATAATGCCCACATCCTTCTCCACATGTTGGTCATCGGGGCCCTCTGTGGGGCTTCTCTGCACTCCCGTTTGAATCAATGAATGGAAGGCTGCTCAGTCTTGTAAATGGTTCAAGATATGTCCATACACAGGCTGTTCAGAAATATGCCACCTTCCCTTCGGCAAGTGCTTCTTAGAAGTACCTGTTGGAAGAGCGAGGACCGACAATTTCTTGTTAAGTCTTCGGTCAAGGGCTACAGCCTTTAAAAAAATGTGTGCGAGAAGGAGCTATGACGCTGTGTGTAAAGGAAAAGAGAGAAGGAAGCCTTACAAGCTATAGGAAGGCAACAGTTGGTGTGTTCACTTAATGTGTTAGCTCAATGCATAAGTCGTGAAGGAAAAAGTTCTATGTTGTGACACGTGCAGGCTTGTAAGCCCAAGTTGTGAACACCGCCTTAAGTACGGATATGACGGACGAATCGGCAGTACAGTTCAAGATTAAACAGCTGCGTGTTGTGGACATTTTTCTATGATGCATAGGTGGCTGTAAATCTGTGCATTTATGACTGTCCGTGAAACAGACGAGCACATTGTGGTTGGTGCTATGGATGTCCAGAAGTGCATGTCTCTCTGCCACTCAGGCAGGATGATCTAATGTGCCATTAATGAAGAGTATGTTCTAGAGTCAAATTGAATATGTGAATTTTCTTGGTAGTCCTATACATTCTATACTGTTTTGTTTGTCATGTGTAACGTGTATTGTCCCCTGGCATTATCTCCTGTCCCCTGACAAAGGCCTCCGTCAGGCGTATGTACGCTTTTTGTTTCTGCTTCTTTTTCTTGTACAATTTTTGCAAGAAATAAAGACTTACTACTACTGAAGGGGGTTTTATTGGCGTCGAGTAGCAGCGGTTAGTAGCGCGTCCAGATCGAAGCAGCGTCGGGTAGCAGCAGTCAGTCTCGGCACCAACAGCTCGCGCTCTGCGCTCGCACCTCTTGGCTAGGCAGCATCCTACATTTTGTGGGTTCGTTCCTCCCCACTACAATACCCTGGCGGCGAAGGGGAGCCATCCTGGCGACTCAAGGGGAAGCTAGAATAAGGGGGTCATGATACGGCTAGAGGCGGCTCACGTGGACCACCTGGCGACCCAGGCGGCGCTTGTCCGGGGAAGGATTCACAGGCTCAATGACGTACGTGACGGGGGATGGGCGCTCAATGACGCGATAAGGTCCGTGGTACTTTGGCGCAAACTTGGGACTAAGACCAGGTGAGTGGAACGGTAGTCGGAGCCACACGTGGGATCCAGCTTCGAAAGTCTGCACCGAAAGATCGCGGTCATGGCGATACTTCTGAAGGGCTTGGCCGTCCGAAGTGAACGAGCGAGCCAGCTGACGGCAATCTTCGGCATACTGGGCGATTTCGGAAACATGGCTGAATTCGGAAGGGTCCGGTCGATAAGGCAAAATGGTGTCGAGTGGTGTGGAGGGTTCGCGGCCATATAGAAGAAAGAATGGAGAAAAGCCTGTGGTAGCCCCGCCACGGTGGTCTAGTGGCTAAGGTACTCGGCTGCTGATCCGAGGGTCGCGGGATCGAATCCCGGCCGCGGCGGCTGCATTTCGATGGAGGCGAAATGTTGAGGCCCGTGTGCTGTGCGATGTCAGTGCACGTTAAAGAACCCCAGGTGGTCGAAATTTCCGGAGGCCTCCACTACGGCGTCTCTCATAATCAGAACTGGTTTTGGGACGTAAAACCCCACAAAAACAAAAAAAAAGCCTGTGGTAGACTGTGTCGCGGTGTTATAGGCGTATGTGACGAAGGGAAGAATGACGTCCCAGTTGGAGTGGTTGGAATTGATGTACATGGCCATCATGTCTCCCAGCGTTCGATTGAAGCGCTCCGTTAGACCATTTGTCTGGGGGTGGTAGGCAGTAGAGGTTCGGTGAACAGTACGGCATGAACGAAGGAGCTCTTGAACGACGTCGGATAGGAATACACGCCCCCTGTCACTGAGTAGTTCGCGTGGCGCGCCATGGCGGAGAACGAAATGGCGTAAGATGAAGTTTGCGACGTCACGAGCACTGGCGGAAGGAAGGGCGGCTGTCTCCGCGTACCTGGTTAGATGGTCCGCAGCGACGATTACCCATCTGTTGCCAGAGACAGAGCTCGGGAGCGGTCCGTAAAGATCAATTCCGACCCGGTCGAAGGGACGTGCAGGACACGGTAGAGGTTGTAGGAGTCCGGGCGAATGAGGAAACGCCTTGCGTTGTTGGCAGGATGGGCAAGATCGAATGTATTTGCGCACAAATGTGTACATTCCACGCCAATAATAATGTTGACGGAGCCGCTGATAGGTTTTTAGAGCACCGGCGTGAGCATGCTGAGGATCAGCATGAAAGTAGTCGCAAACGTCGGACCTCATGTGGCTGGGAATGACCAGCAGCCATTTGCGACCATCCGCTTGATAATTTCGACGATATAATAGTCCGTCCCGTACCGCGAAATGCGTGGCTTGGCGGCGAAGAGCACGTGTGTGTGCAGAATTTGAGGAGCCGGAAAGAAGAGTCAGGAGAGAGGCAATCCAGGGGTCCTTCCGCTGTTCAGATGGCATGTCTGTGACGGTAAGTGCAGCTAAGGAAACGTCACCAGAAGACAGCGACTCGTCCCTTGAGTTCAGTGGAGATCGAGACAGTGCATCAGCGTCAGAGTGTTTTCGGCCTGATCGGTATACGACGCGAAAGTCAAATTCCTGCAGGCGAAGAGCCCAACGTCCAAGACCACCAGACGGGTCCTTAAGGGATGCCAACCAACAAAGAGCGTGATGGTCGGTCACTATGTCGAAAGACTGGCCGTATAAATAAGGACGAAATTTGTTTATCGCCCAGACGATTGCCAGACACTCTTTTTCAGTGACAGTGTAATTTGCTTCCGCTTTCGTGAGGGCCCGGCTAGCATATGCGACAACATATTCAGAAAAGCCAGGCTTACGTTGCGAGAGTACTGCGCCAAGTCCCACGCCACTAGCGTCTGTGTGAACTTCGATAGGCGCTGTCGGGTCGTAATGCCGCAATACAGGTGGCGATGTAAGTAGTTGCCGCAGTTTGATGAAGGCTTCTTCGCAGGCTGGTGTCCAATTTGAGAGAGTTCCAGAACCAGTAAGTAGTTTCGTCAGCGGTGCTATTATTGAGGCGAAGTTCCGGACAAACCGACGGAAGTAAGAGCACAAGCCCACGAAGCTGCGTAGTTGTTTGACCGAGGTGGGCTTTGGAAACTCGGCGACAGCGCGGAGTTTATCAGGATCTGGAAGAATTCCGTCTTTCGATACAACGTGGCCAAGTATGGTTAGCTGGGTAGCTCCGAAGCGACATTTCTTCAGGTTAAGCTGAAGGCCTGCATTTGTAAGACATGTTAGAATTGTGCGAAGACGGTCGATGTGCGTGGCGAAATCGGTGGAGAACACGACGATATCATCAAGATAGCATAAACATATGTGCCATTTTAAATCGCGTAAAATGCTGTCCATCATTCGCTCGAATGTTGCCGGCGCGTTGCAGAGACCAAAGGGCATTACTGTGAATTCGTAGAGACCATCCGGTGTGACGAACGCTGTTTTTGGTCGATCAGTCTCGGCTACCGGAACTTGCCAGTAACCCGATCGCAAGTCTAAGGAAGAAAAGAACTCGGCGCCTTGCAGACAATCGGGAGCGTCGTCTATTCGAGGAAGAGGGTAGACATCCTTTGTAGTAATTTTGTTGAGACGTCGGTAGTCCACACAAAATCGAATGGAGCCGTCTTTTTTCTTTACGAGCACAACAGGGGAAGACCAAGGGCTACAAGAAGGCTCGATCACGCCTCGCTGAAGCATCTCGTTAACTTGGTCCGTAATGATGCGACGTTCCGTTGCTGATACACGGTATGGGCGCTGGCGGATGGGCGGGTTAGTCCCAGTGTCAATTTTATGCACAGTCGTGTTCGTTCGACCTAAGGACGCATGGGGGAAATCGAATGAGGTTCTGAACTCGTTGAGAAGGCTGATAAGCTGCGCCCGTTGATCGGGAGCGAGGCCACTGTCGATTGAACGGTGAAGTGCATCCGAGGACACGTCATCTGAAGCACGGTGAGGAGTCAGCGCGTTGAGATGAGGGGTTGGGCTGGTCTCACCGGAATCGACGGGCACGATTACATCACCGTCCACAGAATGAACGTGGCCAAGTGTGTCATTACGACGCAAGTTAAGAGGGCAAGGATTCGTGTTACAAACAAGTATTCCAGCGTCATTCCGATCAAGTGCTAGCACGGCGAATGGCAGTGACGTGTGGTGGCGACGAATAAACAGGTCGGACGGCTTGAATAAAACAATAGCGTTAGAAGGTGCAGCACTTAAAACAGGAACCATGACGGCGCTAAGAGGAGGGACGTCAGTGTCATTAGCAACGACAAGCTTGTACACACCAGGTACGGATGCGTCAGCAGAGGGCGTATCGGAAAATGAGGATAGTTCCACCTCAGCGCGAGCGCAGTCGATAACAGCGTGATGACGTGACAAGAAATCCCACCCAAGGATGACGTCGTGAGAACACGAAGCGAGCACAAGAAACTCGATGTGGTACAGTACGTCTCGAATGAAAACTTTGGCCGTACATGCTGCAACGGGTCCAATTCGGTGTGCGCTTGCAGTACTGAGAGAGAATCCCGAAGGTGGCGTCGTCACTTTACGAATAGAACGGCAAAGACTTTGACTTATCACGGATATAGCGGCACCAGTATCGACAAGCGCAAGAGTTCGTACACCTTCGACGAATGCTTCGATAACATTAGCTGGAGACAGGCGAGGACTTACACGGGTGGACGACGACGCAGCTCGTGCCTCCGGAGCTGCGGCAGTCAGTTTTCCGTCTCAGTGGTAGTGGGTCGGCGAAGCATGGGGGACAGTGATCGGCGTCGTGGTGAGTGTGAACGACGGGAAGGGAAGGGTTGAAAATCGGAAGAAGGCTGAGGGTCGCGGGTGTGCACTTCTGGTGGCGGGTCGCGTTGCATGTGGTATGGCGGCCGGAAAGGATAGTCGGGGTAGGTCCAGCTGCTCGGGGTCGCCGCGAGTCGCCGACGGCAGAGGCGTGCAACATGACCTGGAATTCCGCAAGCGTAACAAATTGGTTTGTTGTCAGGTGTGCGCCAGGGATTTCCGTAGTACGGCTGCCCACCAGTAAATGGCGTTGTCGGACGTCGAACAGGTTGAGCGGGCGGCACTGGCATTTGACGCGGTGGCTTTGCAGCAGCAGCAGCATACGTCAGTGGCGCGGCGACAGGTATCGGCTGAGGGTTGGGTTGCAAAGCTTCGGAAACTTGGTCCTGAATTACCTGTCGTATACTCGGCGTCAAGCAATGCGTAGGCGTTTCCGTGGGTGGCAAATGGGATAAACACGATAACTGTCGCGCCACCTCTTCACGCACATACTCCTTGATTTGCGACAGTAGCGTGTTATTGTCTCCGCCGACAGTCAAAGAGGCGAGAGTATCCTCCGTGGTTGCCTGCCGCCGAGCCAAGACGCGTTGTTTGCGCAGTTCGTCGAAGCTCTGGCAGAGGGTGGTCAGCTCAGATACAGTTCGTGGATTTTTCGCCAACAACATTTGAAAGGCATCGTCGTCTATGCCTCTCAGTATGTGTCTGACTTTCTCCTGTTCAGTCACGGAAGGGTTGAGGCGCTTGCATAGGTCGATGACGTCTTCTATGTAACTCGTGAAAGTTTCGCCCTGTTGCTGCGCACGTCCGCGCAGGCGGTGTTCAGCCCGGAGCTTGCGTACTGCGGGACGGTCGAAGACCTCGGCAAAGCGCTTCTTAAAAGCGGTCCAGGTGGTGAAATCGGATTCATGGTTGTGGAACCAAAGGTCGGCAACGTTTTTTAGATAGAAGGGGACATTCTGCAGTTTTGAAGGGTCGTCCCACTTATTGTGTCCGCTCACCTTTTCGAACGTGGACAACCAATCTTCGACGTCCTCGTCATCCGTCCCGCTGAAGAAAGGGGGATCGCGCTGGCGCAGCGCGCCAGTTACGATGACGGGCGGATATTGGGCAATGGTTTGCTGGGTCGGCTGGGCTTGCTGGATGTTCTCTGCAAGCATGGTTGGGATGATGGGCAGCTTCCGACTTCGGAGTTCCAGATTTGAAGACCCAGCACTTCCACCACTTTGAAGGGGGTTTTATTGGCGTCGAGTAGCAGCGGTTAGTAGCGCGTCCAGATCGAAGCAGCGTCGGGTAGCAGCAGTCAGTCTCGGCACCAACAGCTCGCGCTCTGCGCTCGCACCTCTTGGCTAGGCAGCATCCCACTACATTTTGTGGGTTCGTTCCTCCCCCCTACACTACTACTACATGCTGCGTTTGAAGTATTTCTCTGCCACTTAGGCAAAATGACCTTGTGCACGTTTGATTTGATTGATTTCTGAGGCTTTACATCCTGAAACAACAATATGATTATGAGAAACTCCGCCCGTAGTTGAGGGCGGCGGGAATTTCGACTGCTGGGGTGCACATGCACTGACAATGACATTTCCCCATCGAAATGCAGCCGCCATGGCCGGGTTATCGAGTGTGCGATTAATGAAGAATATGCGCCAGAGTGAAATTCAAGATATGGATGTTTTTGGAAGTGCTACCTATAGTACGCTTTGTTTTCTTCGTTGTGTGTTTGTGTGATGCGCAGGGCGCCCAGACATGCTGCTTTTGGAGCATTTGTTCCTCTGCCACTCAGGCACAATAACCTTTTACAAAATCTTGTGTAATTAAGAATATGTAGTAGTCATATTCAATATTTGGAAGTGCTGTGCATTGTATACTGTTTGGTTTTTCGTGGATAAAGTATATTTCGTGCTCAAATTAGAGTATCGAGCCATTCATGCCCGTGTCACTTCTTGTAATTTGCAAGTAATTACATTTTGAACCCGCTTTATAAGAGACATGGTTGCAACAGGCAGTTGGCTAAAATGACACCATTCAACAACATGGTTAGCTGCCCTGTCCGTTTAAATGAACCTCTTTTGGAGCTCTGTCGCCATTCCCCTTTCAAGGCCAACGCAGCCAAAGAACTTCGTGAATTAGCTTGTCAATTAACATTCGACCTGTGGAACTTGCCTGCATTTTTGGGCAGAAGGCTTCGTACATTGGACCCTAACCTGCAACTACGCACCCCGACCGCTGTAATTCTACCCTCCTTGTCCGTCTATGGGTTCGAGTAGCCTTCCCTAATGCGTATTCGTTTGCCATTAGAATGGGTGCTAGCGCCTATGCGAACATTGTGGGCGCCGAGAAACAACCGCATACCGTTTCCATAAATGCACCCGCTTCAACTAAAAAAAAATGAATCCTCTCAGCAGTGCTTGGTCAGCTGCACAACCACCCATTTAAGGAAAACAAAATCCTAGAGCACTGGCCTACAATATCTTAAATGCGTGTTGCTGTCATGGAATTGCTATGATTTCTGCAAGACATTGAACTTTGCGACAGCTGTGGTTGTACTCTGATACGTGACATATCACCACTGTCGCTTCTTTTCTTTCCCTCTTTTATACCCCTTTTCCCCCTTACCAGCATAGTGTGCCCAAGAGGAGTCCTCTGCTTAAGCTCCGTGTCGGCGTTTCTCTCTCTCTCTTTTGTGCCGGACGTAGGGCTGACAAGACAATCGGTTTCACGGACAAACTGGCATTGAATTTTGGTCACAAGTTTTGCCTCTAAGAGACATTTTAGCATGAATGGCAGTGACATTGCTGCTTGCTGCAGTTGTGTCCAGAGTGCCAAGAAAGGGAAACAAGGGAATAAACGTATGTCTACCGCGCAGGTTCACCGATTTCGCCACACAATGAAAGTGGCACTGTTCGTCGTCAGCTTGCGCGTAGCCGACTCTGCATGGACGGCGACGAGCAGCAGCAGCCCGGTAACGGGTAATCTACTAAGCCCAATCTTCCGAGTGTGCACTCTCTTCTACGGCGTGCTGGGAAATGAGACCTTCAAGCTGGCCCAGGCCTACCAGTTCATGGGTCTGTTTATCCGTATGATCGCCGGCCCCAATAGCCACGAGGACAGATTCGGGGCGACGCTGCAGCCTTCGCGTGCAGTACGTACTCCGGGAACGTCCCGCCTTCCCGCGGGCATGGTACTGTACGAGTTGGCAGGTATGCTGAGACGTATTCTTGATCACTACACCGTGGAAGCTGCCGCCTTCGGACGGCGTGCCGAGTCCACGAAGCGGCGCGATGAACGTATGATTTTCATCAGCAGTGCTGGGTGACCGCTCCTGCACCACGGCGGTCGACCTAGTGTATTCGAGCACGCTCGTACTGACAACGAGAGCTCCAGGTCATTGCAGAAGTTCCCCAGACCGGGCTATATGGAGTGTGTAATCACCTTATTTTCTCTCTCTCTCTCTCTTGCTTTTTCGTGGAAGTATACGCCCTCGCCTTTAACATGCTCGATGTATTCTGCATTTCATTATGTAAAGTGAGAGGGAATACAAACGTAGTGTTTCTCCATCGGCTGTTCGTGCTATATAATGCTGTCAACTTTTCATATTTGCGCTCGCGGTACTCTACTGCAAATTTCGCGCGGCGAGTGTCGTTTCTATACTGTCGCAAGAAGCATTGTTCAGGCTTCCCGGACATATTTTGTCGGTTTTCATTGGACTGTGTTCTGCATAAGCCGGCAAGAATATTTTTGTTATAGTCTAAAGACCTTTCTGTAAATCACGGGACTGCTCGTAGAACTTGGCATACCGAACTGTAGAACTTTTGGGAAATTGGGAAGTTCATGTCAGAAAGACAATGCCTTCTTTTAGTATTCCCCCATATATTTTCACTCTGCCTTCTCTATCCACGCAGGCTGATCGGAGCGTGCCCACATTCCGCGACGCGCGGCCGGCAAGGGGTCTTCTTCCGGAGGCCTCGAGTGCAAGAGCTCGGCAGGCCCCCGACCGCGGAAGAGGTCGCCGAACACGAATTGGAGACGATCCAACGCATCGACTCCAAGGGCTGCCTGCAGCGAGATCGGTGCCGAGCCCGATCTCTGCTGGAGGTACTATCTTCTTGTCGTAATGTTCCTACGGGGTGTGCACAAGCTGGTTGGAGGTAGCAGCGTTCTGCTGCAGCGTTACGACAAGGCTTTCAAAAAGGCACACAGGAAATTCTCAGGAAACAAATGGATGTGCGGTGAAGTGTACAAGAGGTGCGATTTAGGTATGGAGTTCACGATGGACCTGGTGCTCGAGACGGAGCTGTAGTGGCACGCGGTGGTTGCTACGACGCCATTTGCACGGCATTATGCACATGATAATAAAGGTTTCTCTGTCTCTAATGACATGTCTCTTCCTTGCACGTGATGACGAAACGAAGGACACGTCAATAGCTCATGAACTTGTTCATGACCTCTAATGTCGGCAATACCTATAGCAGTATAAATATAGATGTAAAGCCCCAGAGAGGCTTTTCTGCATTCCCTTTTGAATCAATGAATGGAAGCCTGCTCAGTCTTGTAAATGGTTCAAGATACGTCCATATACAGACTGTTCAGAAATATGCCACTTTCCCTTCGGCAAGTGCTTCTTAGAACTACCTTTTGGAAGAGCGAGGACCTACAATTTCTTGTAAGTCTTCGGTCAAGGGCTACAGCCTTTGAAAAATGTGTGCGAGAAGGAGCTATGGCGCTATGTGTAAAGGGAAAGTGGGAAGGAAGCCTTACAAGCTATAGGAAGGCAACAGTTGGTGTGTTCACTTACTGTGTTAGCTCAATGGATAAGTCGCGAAGGAAAAATTCCATGCTGTGACACGTGCAGGCTTGTATGGCCAAGTTGTGAACATCGTCTTAAGTACGGATATGACGGACGAATCGGGAGTGCAGTTCAAGATTAAACAGCTGCGCGTTGCGGACACTTTTCTATGATGCATAGTTGGCTGTAAATCTGTGCATTTTGTGACTGTCCGTGAAACAGACGAGCACATTGTGGTTGGTGCTATGGATATCCAGAAGTGCATGTTTCTCTGCCACTCGCGCAGGATGATCTAGTGTGCGATTAATGAAGAGTACGTGCTACAGTAAAATTGAATATGTCAATTTTCTTGGTAGTCCTATACCCCGCACGGGCATCTGCTTTGGCAGGCGTTTGGTGTGTAGTGACACCACGGACCCGAGCTGCCCCAAAAGGGTACATTGAGCATTCAAGGTATTGGTGAGTAGCGTCACCACGGACCCTAGCTCTCACACCAAGGCCGTAATCCGTACCGTGGCTATAGGTTGGAAGGTGAAGGGACAGAAACCGCAAACGGTGGCAATCGAGGTCTTGGTCAAGACCAGGCCGACGGGCTCCCTGCCTGTCAGGCAGAGAGCTCCGGGACCTTGCTGAGTGTATGAGGGTGAACCTCAGCCGACTATTTTATGGAACCCTCCGACTCGAACCAAATATATGGATCACTTATCTAAACCCGAAAAACATGATCGGCCCCTGAAGAGTGGTCGCACCGAAGAACTTCACAAGGAAAAGAGCCAAGAATACTTCCCGAAATTTTTTGTAAACCACTCAACAAATGATCAAGTGCCAATCGCAACCAAATCTGTCGTTGCCATAGCAAGAGCTATTCAAAGCGCTGTCGGTCCTGACTACAACGCCAGGAAACTTACATCAGGTGACATGCTCATTGACATAAACACAAAGGAACAATGCGAAAATCTCCAGAAACTGAATAATATCAATGACCAGACAGTGACAGTGACACCACACCGCAGCCTAAATAGCGTCCAAGGTGCCATCTCAGAGAGAGATTTGATAAACGAGAAAGACATAGACATCCTAGAGTCCCTACGCGAACAAGGGGTCACTTCTGTCCGGCGGATCACAATGAGAAAGGCGAGCAAGGAAATAAACACACAGCACCTAGTCCTCACTTTTAACAGAACATGCCTACATGAGAAAGTCACTGTTGCCTTTCTCAGTTGTCCAACCAGAGCCTACATACCTAATCCAAGGAGATGCTTCAAATGTCAATGATACGGCCATGGGTCACAGTCCTGCCGCGGGAAAGTCACGTGCGCGAAGTGCAGTGAACATGACCACAACTCCGATAACTGTGCAAAAAATTTCACAAAATGTCCTAACTGCAGCGGTCCGCACGCTGCATACTCTCGATCTTGTGGGGTCTTCAAAAAGGAAATGGACATCATCCAGCGGAAAGTCCGCGAAAATATCTTTCCCTGAAGCGCGTAGAAGACACGCCCAGTTCTCAGGTACAAACTATGCCGATGCAGCTCGCCGGGCGGCGGGGCGGCATCTAGTTTCGACAGGATCTCAGTACAGCCTTGCTGATCTGACCCTGTCCCCCGCCCCCCGTGAGCAGCCACCAGCTGCTCTGAACAAATGTGCCGCTGACGCGCGGCCCCAAGCAAAGCTCCAACAGATGCGCCGGAAGGATCAACCAACAAGTCCTACGACCTCCATCTCCCCCAGTATTGCGTCTGAGCCTATGGATATGGGCTCACTTGACTCCGGGGAGCAATCCCCACTGACTCTCCAGGCCTCTCGTACAAAGACGAGGCCCGGATCTGCCATCCAAACCACAAAACTGGTTGGCAACGAACTAGTCCCTTCAAAAGAGCCCGCCGTCCCCTCCAGTTCTTTGCAAGAACCTATGGAGGCAGCGGCTGGCCCGTCGGCCTCAGTGCCGAAGGAACGGCACGTTGCTGCCGAGCAACTAAAAAAAGACAGGCAGCGAGTAACTGCCCCAGATAAGGCCATTCTTCAGTGGAGTACCACGCAAAGCACTTTTATTTTTTTATTTTAGCTTCTTTAGATTTAGCCTTATAGATTTTAATCCGCAATGGAATGTAAGAGGCCTCCTACGAAACATTGACGACATTCAAGAAATTTTATAAAATTTTAAACCAAAGGTAGTCTGTCTCCAAGAAACTCACCTAACTCCGAAACACACCAATTTTTTAAATCAGTATACAATTTTTCGCAAAGATCGCGTCAATTGCGCCCATCCCTCAGGTGGAGTGGCAATTGTCGTAGATAGGTCCAGTCCATGTACGCTTGTGAACCTGCATACGCCACTGGAAGCTGTAGCCATCCGGGCGATTTTATTGAACAAAATGATAAGTCTGTTCTTTATATGTACCACCAGACCAGCACCTCGGAACCTATGATCTCGAAAATCTGCTCAATCAGCTGTCTTACCCATACATTCTTATCGGCGACTTAAATGCTCACAACCCGTTATGGGGCGGGTCGACTAGCGATTCTAGAAGAAAACTCATTGAGAACCTTCTGTTGTCCTCCGGGGCATGTCTATTCAATACAAAGGAGCCAACATTCTATAGCCATACCCACAACAGCTATTCTTCAATAGACCTTGCCATAGGTTCTGCATATCTACTCCAATTTCTGTAGTGGAGAGTTGTTAAAAATCCATATGGAAGTGATTGTTTCCCGGTATTACTTCAGACAACTGAAGAGTGCATCTCTGGGGCACGTACGAAGCGTTGGTGTCTACGTCGTGCAAACTGGGAGAAATTCTAAGTGCTTTCTACCCTTACACCTGAATCAGTAGAACATCTGGGAACAGAAGAAATGACAACATACCTGACAGATCATATAATTAATTCTGCGTACGAATGCATTCCTCAATCTTCGGGCACTCGACTAAACCCGAAGCCATGGTGGAATGACGAATGCAAATCGGCTAGAAAAGAGCAGAACAAGGCATGGACTTTGCTCTCAAGGTTCCCAACTTTTGAAAACCTAATCGCTTTTAAACGATGCAAAGCGAACGGAAGACGTGTCCGTCGAACAGCGAAAAGGAATAGTTGGGAAAAATACATTTCATCCATAAACTCATACACAGACACCAAGAGGGTTTACGACAGGGTACGCAGGTTGAAGGGGCAAGCCTCTAACCCGCTACCACTTGTAAATGTCGCCGGCAGTACAATACAAGAGCAGGCTGATGCCCTTGGTGCACATTTTGAATGGGTATCCAGCTCACAACACTACATGAAAACATTCCTTGAATACAAACGCACAGTCGAGTCAAAACCAACTCGCCCATTGAGGTCATCAGCCGAGGGCTACGATCAGCCTTTCACAATGTGTGAACTGAAATTTGCATTAAATACATTTAAAAACTCAGCTCCAGGATCAGACCAGATCACCTATGATATCATTAAGAACCTGTCGGAGGAAACACTTGAATGCGTGCTTTGCCTGTTCAACAAAATATTCTCAACTGGACTCCTTCCTTCTTCTTGGAAGGAAGCCATTGTCATCCCAGTACTTAAGCAAGGTAAAGACCCATCAGTCAAAACAAATTACAGACCGATAGCACTAAGAAGCTGCGTATGTAAACTTGAAAAAATGATCAACCGCCGTCTCATGACATTTCTCGAGCAAAATGGCATCCTCGATCGATATCAATCTGGCTTTCGTACAGGTAGGTCAACGACAGACAACCTTCCCAGGCAGCACAGATGCTCGGGCCGATATTGTGTTTTTGTTGGCTTACGGAGGTCCAATGAAGGCCCTGTGATACCACTCATAAACCAGCATTGGAAATCACATCTATTAAGGCCTCCAACAATGGCCCATCGTAACCATTCAATTTGCAATATTGGTTCTTCCATCCTGTAAAGAAGGCATATGTGGGCCATAGTTACCACTCAGCATACATTATTGGTGCGTCCAGTGCACAAGGATGGTAATGATGTGTCAGTTTCTACATAGTCCTATCAATGTTGGTTATGTAATGGCGGCAGGCTGTATATACTGTCCAATCAATCTCACCGCATAGCCAATGCTGGACATCCAATGTTCTGTGTCGGACAATATTGTCCGCACACAAGAGTTGTAGCATCAATGTTGGTAACATTTGGAAGTACACGTGATATATCGGGAGGCAGGTACACATGGTGGCAAGTACGCATGATTGTTTTCCTGTTTTACCAATATGAAGGGACCACTAGCTCGACTCGGTGCCGCAAATGAGTTCAGAAAGGTCAGCAAGAAAAATTATCTCTATAATTTACGTCATTGTTTATTTGCGCAAGTTCTAGCTAAGTGTGTGTGAAGTAGACTAGAACTTGCACATTGGAATTTGAGCAAATTACATCTACAACGCCATCATATATGTACGTACCGTGTACACTCGCATATTAGCGCCCACGCGTAATTTCTGCACTCCCAACTTTATGTACGGTTTACGCAAAAATATTGCTTGCATGCTCTCCCCATGACATCCAGTGCCACGTGGCGCAGGCAAGCGCTGTCCTTTTTCAATACTGAGTGTTCGGTAGCCCAGGCTTCGCCACAGCCGGTCGCATTTTGATTTTTTAATAGCGACATATTGGCGATTCCTATAAAACAAATTCAACATAGTGTTTGCCGACTAACTGAGAACCGTGCCGCCACGATAATTTGGACACGTGAATACGAGTCGCTCTTGATACTGGAGTTTGAGATGCCGCTGACAGCACCAGTGATTACGATTCCGAGTCGCACATCCGCTGATGCTTGAATGTAGCCCACGAATGCATTTGGCTGTTAAGGTACGCGTTCTGTTGAGTGAAAGCTACATTCGTTTTTGTGATACATATTTCATTTGATGCATCTCAGATCAGCACGCGATCAGCACGCGTGGTATGCGCGAGTAAGCACGGTATAAGTTATGCATGAGTAAATACGGTATATGCAAAACGTTGGAATGTAAAGAAAAGCCTTTGTTATCTTTCTACCTCGAGCAGGGGACACAGGAGCCCTCCGAACATGGAAGCGTACCATGGCAGGGGGGGGGGGTCGGAAGGGGGGAGCTGCGTGGGCGGCACTAATCCGTTTTGCTTCGCATACCTGTTTGGCATGTTTTCTTGCAGCGAGCTGGGGGTGAGGCAGGCGAAGGGGCTTTCACTCTGCAGAGGTTTTTCGGACGCACAGGTTGTGTCGCACGGGCATCGCGTATCTGCTGAAACTGGCGAGTTTACAAGTCAGAACCCCTAAGTGGACTACGGACACGGAACTTGCGACTGCAAACTTCTACATAGTGAAAAAGTGGCAGCCCTGCGCTTCTTTGGACCGGACATTTTAAGTGAACTGAACAGATGAGCCTCGACGTGTTGCGATTGTTCTAAAGGTTTTCCTGAAAGCTTCGTACCGATTTTAGCCATTCGTTTATTTTACTCATTGTGCATTCTGTTGTGCTCGCACCCTCATTGTGGCATGTGCAGGGTTTATTATAGCATGTATTACTGTGTATTTTCTTTATATTTGTCTATTTGTAAATACACACGTGGTGGGCTTTGTTGTATACGCCGCGGCAGATGAAGTAATCGGTTCTAGCTAAGCTGTTTTGGTTCGTGTGTATTTCATGTTTGTGTTTTTGTCTTGCGTGAAACGCGTGTTTTCCCTATGCTATTTAACAGTAATTTCTTGTTCCTGGTTTTCGGTTCTTTCCAAGTCGTCGGTTTGTCCTCACATACCCTCCGTTCCGGATACTGCATGCAGAAACATATCACCGTATCCTAATTAACGTTCACTTATGCTGTGTTACTTGAGGAAGTGTTAAATTTCTACAATTCAGCTGTTTCGTGGAATCGTTTCAGGAACCTTTCACGCTTCAGCAGCTCCACGTAAACACGTAAACCAAAACGTGTCCCATAGGTTTAGGCGTATGTTTTCCTGTGCCTCTTCTTTTTGCTTATGGTGCTTATGCGTTTAGTTTTCTCGAGGCTGATCATATACAATGGACTTCAAACTCAGAGTGAATATTGATTTGTTGATTTTATCAGAACTTGCTTTTCAATCCCTTCTGTCTCATACTCACGAATAAAATGTGTCACAAAGAAGACATTTTGCTTATTTGTATGTGTGTATGTGTTCAAAAGATACGTTTCGCCATTAACATATGAGTGCATAGACCATTTATGTCTGTTTTATGCTATCGTCATAACCACAAATCGTGAACATAACCAAATTCATTTCCCAAGCTGGCAATACATACATGCATACTAAGTACAAAATAAAGCTATTGTTACTCCCATAATTTACTGGATATTCTTGCTTTTTGCCTAGAGCCAGAAGCCTCGGCAAAACAAATTTAAGTGCATGCATGATAGCCAATAAAAAAGGTGGGGAAAATATAGAATCAGCCAATAAAGGAGGCTGGCAAGAAATGCTGCCTCATCCAACGATGAATGCTGGCAAAAAATGATGGACAGCCATCAATAAAGGCTGGAAAGAACGGTTAGAGCTTCCATTGTTTATACAAGCTTACCAATATTGAAAATACAAACGATGGACAATGTTGGCCAAAGCCATTCTTTCCCAATTTTTTCCAACGTTATACGACTGGTACCCAACATTGGACTAATCTAGTCAAAAGTGTAGCATGGGACCCGAATTCCAATGTAGTTCCAATATTGTATCCAATGTTTTCCAACGTTGCGCGAAGGTCGGTCCAATGTTGTGGTGCTGCCTGGGTTGTCCTTCTAGAATCTTACAACCGAGATGCATTCGTACATAAGCAACATTGTTTGTCCATATTATTTGACCTTGAGAAGGCATACGATACAACCTGGCGGTTTGGTATTCTACAAGATCTCTCTGCTTATGGAATCTGTGGGAATATGTACAATGTCCTTAGAAGCTACCTCTCTGACAGAACCTTCCGCGTGCGGGTTGGCACTGTGCTATCGCGAATATTTGTTCAGGAGAACGGTGTCCCACAAGGCGGGGTACTAACTGCACACTATTTATAGTAAAAGTGAACTCGCTCCGAACTGTACTGCCTCGAACACTATCGTATTCAATGTACGTTGATGACCTACAGATCAGTTTTAACTCATGTAACTTAGCGATTTGTGAACGCCAAATTCAGCTTGGGGTGAACCGATTGGCAAAATGGGCAGATGAAAATGGCTTCAAATTCAATGTAGAAAAGTCCACATGTGTGCTGTTCTCAAAACTGAGAGGCATGTTTATAGATCCCATTATTAACATAAATGAGCACAGATTGAATATCGCGAAAGAACAGAGGTTTCTTGGTGTCATTTTTGACCAAAAGCTCTCATACCCCACATCATGCCAACCAGAAATAAATGTGTTAAAGCAATGAACCTTCTTAAAATCCTGTCTCACCAGTCGTGGGGCGCACACACAAAGTGCCTCCTTGCTTTATATAATAGTCTCATACAAAGTCGAATAGACTATGGCTGCGTAGTCTACCAGTCCGCATCAAAAAGAGCCCTTAAAAAGCTAGATACTGTACTTAACCAGGGTCTCAGGCTAGCCACCGGTGCATTCCGTACAAGCCCCGTGGAAAGCCTGTATGTAGAAGGTAACCAGTGGTCTCTAACGCATCAGAGAGAGTACTGCAGCCTGATGTATGGTCTAAATGTTTCATCAGCCTCTGAGCACCCCTGCAAAACTATCCTTGAAAACCAGTCTGCCACTGCACTGTTTGCTAAGCACCCATCACTGCCAGTCCCCTTCTCATTAAGAGTGGCAAAGCTGGCCTTCGACAGACATATACCGCTGTCTGAAACCTACACAGAAGACGTGACGCGGATCGCAATGCCTTGGAATACTCCCCTTATCCGGTGCGACACATCTTTTTGTCAAGTAAACACTAGATGTGCACCACCAGCAGCAATCGAGCAACATTTCCTGTCCCTAAAACACAAATGCAACGCTACAGAATTCTACACGGATGGGTCGAAAACTAAAGATGGTGTCTTTGCTGCTGCAGTGGGACCAGAGTTCTCTGATGCCCAGAGGCTAAATCCCCACTCAAGTACATTCACAGCCGAGGCATATGCTATAACAATGGCTGTAAAACACATTCATCAGAAGCGCATACCTAGATCAGTGATCTTTAGTGACTCTCTGAGCGTTGTGAGAGCACTAGGAACATGTAAAAACATCGAAATCCTGTGCTTAGCTCCCTTGTTAACGAAATATCTGCACTTTACAGGCGGAAACTTGACCTAACAATCTGTTGGGTCCCGGGACATCGTGGTATAGCTGGGAATGAGGAAGCCGATGCCTTAGCTGGCTCAGTGGATAACAACCACCCGCTTGCACTACCACGTGCACCATATCGCGACCTCCGATCACTTGTGCGCAAGCATATGCATGTGTGCTGGCAGGAGCAATGGAATCTCCAAGTCAGTAGTAAGCTCCACACTATACAACCACGAATTAGCTCTGCATACACACAGTTCCGCCACAGACACGAGGAAGTAATTTTCAGCCGCTTGAGAATAGGCCATACTTTTGGTACGCACTCACATCTCCTCCTCGCTGCTGATCCGCCTGTCTGCACAAGGTGTGATCACCCGCTTACCGTTCTTCATGTGCTAATTGAATGCCACAAGATGGAACAAGAAAAGATTCAACACTTTAGTTCTCTCTACAAGTCACATACACCATTGCATCCATCCATGTCTTTATCTCATGAACCATCGGTGCCTTTTAAACACGTTTGCGACTTTCTTAAGGCTGTTGGATTTTTAAAGCTAGTCTCAGCATCTGACTAAACCCAGTCCTGCGTCATTCATGATGAGGCAGATACTGGTGTTGATTAAATATCACAGATGAGAAAGGACCTCCCTGTCCTTGCCCATTCAAGGGCTAGCGAGTGCTCCGCCTCTATCGTGCAAACTATTTTATACTAAAATATGCATTTTATCTCCAGCAATGACCTTTCCTTTAGGACAATTGTATTTCTTGAGTCGCTCTTCACGCCATAGTTTTTAATCACACAGAATTACACATGCATCCCATTGTCATTACCCTGAGCTGACCAACTTACCATCGCTCTGGCGCTCTATGGCCATAGTAGCCTTTGTGCCATTAAACATCATAAATAATCATCATCATTGGTAGTCCTATATATTGTATACAGTTTTGATTTTTATGTGTAGCGTATAATGTCCCCTGGCATTGTCCCCTGGCAAAGGCATACATACGCCTGAGGTGTATGTATGCCTTTTGTTTCTGCTTCTTTTTCTTGTACAACTTTTGCAAGAAATAAAGACTATTACTACTACTGCTACAACATGCTGCGTTTGAAGTATTTCTCTGCCACTCAGGCAAAATGACCTTGTGCAAGTTTAATTTAATTGATTTCTCAGGTTTTACATCCTGAAACAATATGATTATGAGAGATTCCGTCCGTAGTTGAGGGCGGCGGGAATTTCGACCGCTGGGGTGCACATGCACTGACAATGACATTTCTCCATCGAAATGCAGCCGCCATGGCCGAGTTATCTAGTGCGCGATGAATGAAGACTATGTACCAGAGTGAAATTCAAGATATGGATGTTTTTGGAAGTGCTATCTATAGTACGCTTTGTTTTCTGCGTTGTGTGTTTGTGTGATGCGCAGTGCGCCCTGACATGCTGCTTTTGGAGCATTTGTTCCTCTGTCACTCAGGCACAATAACCTTTTACAAAATCTTGTGTAATTAAGAATATGTAGTAGTCATATTCAATATTTGGAAGTGCTGTGCATTGTATACTGTTTGGATTTTCGTTGATGAAGTATATTCCGTGCTCCAATTAGAGTATCGAGCCATTTATGCCCGTGTCACTTCTTGTAATCTGCAAATAATTAATCACATCTTCAACCCGCTTTATAAGAGAGATAGCTGCAACAGGCAGTTGGCTAAAATGACACCATTCAACAACGTGGTTAGCTGCCCTGTCCGTTTAAATGAACCTCTTTTGTAGCTTTATCGCCATTCTCCTTTCAAGGCCCAACGCAGCCAAAGAACTTCGTGAATTGGCTTGTCAATTAACACTCGACCTGTGGAACTTGCCTGCATTTTTGGGCAGAAGGCTTCGTACATTGGATCTAACCTACAACTACGCACCCCTACCGCTGTAACTCTACCCTCCTTGTCCGTCTATGGGTTCGAGTAGCCTTCTCCAAAGAGTATTCCTTTGCCATTAGAATGGCTGCTAGCGCCTATGCGAACACTGTGGGAGCCGAGAAACAATCGCATACCTTTTCCATAAATCCACCCGCTTCAACTCAGAAAAATGAATCCTCTCAGCCGTGCTTGGTCAGCTGCACAACCACCCATTTAACGACAAGATGCTACAACACTGGCCTACAATATTTTAAATGCGTGTTGCTCTCATGGCATTGCTATGATTTCTGCTAGACCTTGAACTTTATGACAGCTGTGGGTGTACTCTGATATGTGACATAGACATATCACCAATGTCGCTTCTCTTCTTTCCCTCTTTTATACCGCTTTTCCTCCTTACCAGCCTAGTGCGCCTGTGATGTGTGATGTGCGCGGTATGAAAAGTGCGCGTTAAAAACAAAAGTAAGTGACGCAAAGAAAAAGAAGACGAGAGAAGACGCTCGTGGACCAGATAGAACAGTGCATGAAAAACGACGACGAATAAGAAAGAAAGGCATGGCGTTGCAAAATTAAATAAGAGAAGAAAAAGCTGCCAACCACAAAGATCCACGGTGTCCCCAACGGCGAATAGCTGAAGAACACGGGGACGCAGCGCTGGCCAATCATAGAGGAAGAAGTAAGCAGAGAGCGAAAGAAAAGCGAGCGGCATCGGATTCTTCGGGGAGTTCCAGGAAAGGGAGTTCCAGGAAAGAGAGTTCCAGGAAGGCCGCAGAAGGCAGAGGATCATCCACCAGGCCGGACGTTGAAGACGGCAGTCGGGTTCCGGACCCTAGCCACAAGGGCTTCACCCGACCGGGACCTCCTGCTGACCTGACCGCAGCCATTAGAACTCCAGTGGATCGCAAGCTCCAGGCGAGGACTTGTTGAATCCTGTGCCCGTAGGCATAGCTGGAACAGTCGGGCTATGGGTCCGAGTTCCACGCTGAGATGCCTGGCCAGGATGCCGCTACCACCTGAATGACCGCCTAGCCGCCCACGTCTTCCGTCGCCACGAGAGATCTGGTGCGGTCCTTTTCGCAAGCCTGCAGCGCTTCAATCATACGTCTTCAATCCAGCCGATCGACGATTCGGTGAGCCACGCACTTCTCCCGCGTCGCCTTCACACATCACTGACGGAACCTTAAAGATTAAACTTAAAGATTAAACACCGCTGCGCCACATGCAGTGTTCAAGATCCCTAAATTCACAGTTCTTCACTAACACCCGCAGTTCTGTTAGCCACTCGTTAAACGTTTCACCCGCCTTTTGGTTTCTTGAACAGAAAAGAAATTCTTGAAACCCGCATCATTTCTGTCTTCCGCTTCTTCGAACTTGAAGGTACTGTATGCTTTTCAAGCTTCCTCGCCTATCGTAACTAGCAACGTGGCTGCTTGAACATCCTTTGGCTGATCTTCAATTTTGTAGCAGTGGAGAAAAGCAGAAAGACGCTTTTTCAAATTTTCCAGGCAACCCAAGGGTCCTGTGACGCCTCCATGGGCTTCGGGGGTAGTAACGCAGACGCCATCGACGCATCAGCTGGGTTTCGCTGCCATCATGTAGCGAGGCCGGCAGCCGGGCGAACAACTTTATTGCCGTTTAGTTAGTGTTATATAAAGGGAAGCGTGACGTAATATGTCACGTGATTACGTTACGGATGTTAGGTGACTTCTGCACAACCAGCCGTGCTACACAATCCATCGTGCCACCTTCCTAGAGAGTAAGACATTAATCAAGTCAGCGGAGAAAACACGCACTGTTCTTTCTCTCAGTCACTGCACCATGCCAAATGAGTAACATTAATACAGACATTTTATGACACCCTTGCAACAAACTGCAGCCTTTTATTAATATTCCAGTCCTAAGCTACTCAAATCAAAATCATTGATCCGAATGTGAAAACATGGTGCCCTCCATTTGAGAGACTCCTCATATATAGGATAAAACCTATTAGGGTGCAGCCATACTTGTAATTAACCAGTATGCATCGCATTAGCTTTGCAATAATCAATTACTTATTGATAACACTCACTGTCATTCCGTTAGTTTTCCAGTGTGAGTTGCATGTAGCCAGTTACTCTTTTGACCAAAATTGAAGCATCTGCAAGTACTTCAATTGGGCAAGAACGGCTGATTGTCAAAGATGCCTACGGCTGTCCGTGTTCATGTATGCATACTTGGTGTATTAATTCACTTTATCGTTTTATTGATGTTTTCTAACTGAATAGACTGGCACTGTTATACATGGATGTTAGGGCTGGGTCAATAATATTTGCCAAGACTGAATTGAATATAAGTGAAGTAATGCAAGCAGGAAGCGAAATATTGAAGGGAAGTAATCGGATATGTCCGTATTTGATTCGCATGAGAACGCTTTACTTTTGTGGTTCATCCATTTATTCCTTGTTTGTGCTCCTAACTAGAACAGAAGCTCAGGGGAACATGGAGGCTTGAATTAATAAGCAGATGGTTAAAAACGGTGAACAGGAAATGCTGCTGGAGTCAGCCTTTCGACAAACTAAATTTTCTTTGTCGGAACCGCCTGTGCTTGTATATGTAGCTTTGGATGTTTTGTTCGCTGTGTGTTCACGCTCAAGGAACGTACTTTTGAAGACTTTCTTTCAGGCGTTGAAGCATTATAGATAATAAGTTTTTTTTTCTAAAGCTTTCCAGATACATTTTATAACCCTGTATTAACAATCTATCTTTGCTGTTATGTTTGTATCACACCTACATTGGCCTTACATCTGTACAATGGTTTAATGAGTGTGTTGTGTAACAAGTACGTCTTGTATTTTTGCCTTTATTGTGCGATAAATAAATGATACTGATGGCACCACGCCGTTTTTTCATCAATCTTCTGTTTTTGTCTTTTTTATTTATAAGCATGTGCTCTTTGATGGTGACCAGTTTACCTTTTGGGGCGACGGGGTATACGTACTAGAACAGCCAGTTTAGTTTCCATGTTAATTAAGATCGAATTTTAGGATACAGTGTGACCGCATATTTTACCATAGATGCGCGTACTGGTTCAAATTATCTTAAATTTACCTAGAAGGCATTTCATAAACATTTTCATTACTGCCCACAGTCACACTGTATTACCAGAAACCACATTCAGGTAAACCTGCGTACATATATTGTGCAGATCAGTTGAGTTCTACCTGCACTACTCTACTTTGTTGTATTCTGATTATTGACATATCTGTATGACTTCTAATTGATTTTTTTTTACTTCAAGCCAGTTTTACTTAAGATGGTTGGTATGATTAAATATACAATCATACTTGCATCGTACATATTACAATGAACTAAAGAGATTGTTAATGATATTTTGAGAAATTATTTTACATTCTTCAAACGCTCCGGAAACAAATTTTTTCAGTTTGTTCTCAGAAAATAGGAAATCACAGTCAACGTTTCGATGCAAAACCCTAGTGTCATATACAAAAATCAAGTTGCTTAATGTTCTTTTTCTGGGAGCTGGACGTTTCTAATGGAAGGTAATAAACAAGATGCCAATGAAGTAATTATCCATATAATATTGAAAATCATAAAAATCAATTAGGAGCTAGCAGATATGCATATGGCTGTATAATACTCGTGTCACACGGGCGCTTGGAAGGCCTTCGAACCGAGGGTCCATCGACTCAAAAGTCATGTTTGAACTGGTACACACTAAACAATTTCTCACCCATGAGGGTGCACATTAACTTGTCGCCAGAGCGATACCCTGTGGAACCTATTGGGTGCTTGAAAAGGGGTGCGAGGAATGGGTGCCAAGGTCAGCAAAAAATTTTAAAGGGTGTAGTGGTTGCGCCTTTCTTTTTCGCCGCTGCACCTTTGTATATGGGTGCTGGAACGGTGCTCCACATTGGTTCATACAAGAAATAAAAGCCAAATGTTGCTGCACAGCAGCGTGTTCACAAACATACAGTGCTCTGCTCTACAGACAATGCAGAGTGACAGGTTCCATGCTAGCAAATAAAATTCTGACTGAATCCGCTCATAAAAGTAGCTCTTCGGTGAAAAAATGTTCATATTCTATAAAATATGAAAATGCACATCTTTTCCACAGTAGAGCTCCTCTTATAGGAACATCAGTTGCAATTTCACCTGCTAGCATTCAGCCTGTCCCTCTATATTATCTGCAGAGCAGAACATCCTACATTTGTGGACACATAAGCTGCTGTGCAGCAACCCTGGGCATTTATTTATTGTGTGATGTGTGGATACCTGCTATAAAACATCGCATACATGTTCTATAGCTGTCCAGTTTTGGGCTGCAGTGCATGATATCAATTGCAGGCCCCACACTACAAACACGAATGCTTGGTCACCACCAGATAAGCATGCCTGAGAAATAAAGGTTAATGTAGGAAAACAATACTTATTGTTTTCTAAAGAAACATATGATGGCTGAACTACAGTTCAGACATCATATGGAGATAATGTCCATGATACGCATAATATATTCTGCACAAATCTGGCCATATTTTGCTCGCATGAAGCATCCGTGGTACAGGCGGATTTTTATAGACAACGATTTGGGATTCTTTTGGTATCAAAGTAAATTTATCAGAAACATCAGTAAAACAACAAACACAACTGGAATACATATCAAGTCACGTGTGCTTGCACATTATACAACATAATGAAAAAACCCACATGGGCAATGATCCACAGCATTGTGTCCACTATGCTGACCAGCCGAAGCAGTAAGTGAAACATTTTTGTGCCTCTACCGAAGAAGCCAGCAGCATAAAATTTCTAGGGCTTTCCACGAGTTCTTGTGACTACTTTCTAATTTCTTGCTCAGTTAATGAAGGTTAAATGTTAAAAGTGTAATACAAAAGTAGCTGGCCTGCATTTTTCATAAACAGATGCAATTTGGCAATTTTTCTATTCTGACCGCAATGCATACGAAGGAAGCCAACCATGACTGAGACCATGAAAAGCATATTGGGAAGCATATTGAGAAAGATGTTCCCACGGTCATCTTATGGCTAAACAGTAAATGTTTAGAAAGAAGAAAGCCACGTGACGGCAGTCGGATCCCAGTCCACGACCTCCCAAGATGATAACGCTAATAATGTCCTGTCACAAATACCACAAACAAAAAAGTAGAATTCACATAGTTTTCCCAAGTATGAGTGGCAGTTGGCTTTCTTCATATGCCACGGATGAGGTTTGTGAAAAGAAAACATACATCTAGGAATAACGGCTAAATACAGGAGGACGTAACAATACGCAACTTAAGCACATTCAATATGACAACTTGGGCAGCTCACAGAGATGCTTAGATAAAGCAAAAAAAAAAAGTCTTTATAAAGATTATAGCTCAGTGGTAACGTGTAAAGCTCTTGAAAAATGGCAACAGAGGAGACTATAATGCAAATACTAACTTTCAACAAGCGAATTTGCTTTGGAAATCAAAGCGCACATATGTTCATACACGCGACTCTCTTACCACAGTAACTGCCATGTGCTCATATGAAGTGCTTTGTATCTTTTCATGATTTTGGTAAAGATATAAAAAAATTACACAAACCACAACACAGGAAGAGGTGCACTTAAGCCGAGCGCAGGAGTGGCAGTTGTTTTTCTGCTAAGTCAAAGGATTGAGTGCTTACTTAGTACCTAATAGGCATCACTAGGTAGCAATTATTTAGACAATAACTGAGTAAGCACTTCATCCCTTCTCTTAACAGAAAAAGAACTGTCATTTCTGCGTGTCACCTAAGAAGTGCATCTGTCTTCATTTGTTGTGGTTTGTGCATTTTTATTACGCTTCCTGAAACCTGAAATCTTGAAAAGACAGCAAGCACTTTCTGTGCAAATGGCAGTTACTGTGATGAATGAATGACATGTATTAGCCTATATGTGCACCTCGATATTCGAAATAAGTTCGCTCGTCAAAGGTAGCACTCATGTTGTGTTTTATGTTGACGTTGCCCTTTCAAGAGCTGTACACCGTGGCAATGGCAAACGAACAAGACTCGGCTTCAACGCTGGTCAAGTTCATTATAGCAATCTAAACTCATGGCGAGATAACAATTGACTACTTCAGCAAATTCAGCATGGCACACTTTCGGTTGCTCACGTAAACACTTACACAAAACAAAACATGCATGTAAAGATCACAGCTAAACTCATGACAAGCTAAGAATACACATCTTCAGCACATTGAGCATGCCGCACTTTTCGTCAGTTTCTTTGAAAACTTTGTAGCCACAACGGCAGGTTTACTTGATGTGAGCACAAGGAAAAGACGCCCTAGCACAACAACAGTGACGAAAATATGGTAGTCGTCATGGAGACTGAAGAGCCAGTAAGCGGATAAGGCAGGTGGCAGCTCCTCCTCCTCCCTATTTTTACCCGTAAACAGCTTTTCGCAGTCCACCTTGATATGGAGAACTTCAGCATCTTTAACGGCTCCTCCAGAATATATGATGCAAGGGGCAGCAGGAACATTCCGAGTTCTGTAGTGGCAAGAAAACTTGGCGTCATCACCATCAGTCCAGGACAAATTCAGTTCAATCTCTTCAAACTTAATCACTCATGCAATGTGAGCTTAGCTTTACAGAAACTGTAGTAATTTGGCAGCATTTATGCGATCAGCATATATGCTATTACATGCCAGCATATCATGTCTTCCGAAGTCTATAACAGCTGATCTGCTTTTGCTTCAGGCTGGCTTAGACACACGGACAATGCACAACTACATGTATAACACATGGACATTGTGCAATCTTTGTCTAATTTTAGGCAAGCAAGAACTGAAATTTATAAGTGCAGAAACTCTTTTGGTATACGACTCCAACAAGAGAGAAAACACAAGCTTTGCTATAACTCCCAGTGCTTTCAAGAAACACAGTCCCTCTTTCACTCTACTTAGAGCGATTCAAATGCTTGTAAATAGTGTTGGATGACCCCCTAGCATACAAAAACAGCAATCGGCGCCTACGGCCGACCATGTGGCTGCAAACATGCAGGTATCCCTTGATCGTGAAGACGATAACCTCGATCGCGAAAACTCTGTCTCGTTCGGGAAATATATACCCAACATAGCACGTGCGTCGCGGCTAATTACCAGGATTTCGCAAAAAGAAACGATTACATTGTTCACAGACATATGCATCCGCGAATGCAGCGCTACTGTAAGTGTACTCAGCATGACGACATTCGATTTGCTTCGTCAAGAGCGCGCATGGAAACGGCAACGCACAAAGCGCGAATCACTACACATAAGGCCACCTACCTTAGGCAACAGATGTCGACCGCGTAGCACGTTTCGGGACGTCCGCCGTTTGGGATGCGATGCGCTGAGTTCCCAACGAGCATGAACGAGAAGGCATTTTCCCGGAACACAGAGCGCGTCGCTGAGAAATTATTCCAGCGCTGCATCTAGATCAGCACACGTTTGAAGAAGCTGTCGTTCTCCGGACAAAGAAACACATTCGACAGCGGGCGTATCTTGGCTGTTTCTTAGCTTCTTGAGTGCTGCGCCTCATACGGAGTGAAGAAGGTCCACTTAAGTCAATTATTGTAGCAGTAAACACATAACTAGAGGCAAGACAGGTTGAAATCGACCATAGGAAGTCGAATTGCCCCGCGACGACAAACACAATTGCAGGAGGCCACCATTTTGGCTGCAAAAAAAAAAATAGACAGCGACAGGGCGATAGTGGCGACACCACAGCCTCCCGAAAAAGCTTTAGTTTCGATTACGGTTTCTTATGCCTACGCTGTGAGAAACCATTCAAAACTAATGCGCTGAGGCTGGAAACAGCGTACACACCACAAAATTTATTTCCCCACCAATCTAAAATTAGAATTTACGGTCCATTATGCATAAGTGATACAACACACCGCCAAAGTGCTGAGGCGAAGCGTGCCTTCGAGTTTCCAAGGGAGTATCTACTGTAGCAGAGATCAATGGGATGTATTTTCATTTTCCGGTCATTTTCCTCAACATTTACACACGGGGAGTTATCTTTCATGCTCACTCACAGTCTTAGAAATCAGTTGTGAAAGCCCAACTACGACGATTTTCTTTTTTTTTTTGTCACGCGTATGTAATAAAGCTTCTGTGTTTTCCATATGCCCCTGTTAGTAGAAATGCTGGAGAAATTCGAAAATAACATTTTAAAAAAAAGCGCCGAACCAAAGCTAAAATCAAAGCGAGCAGTGCTGGCTACTCCGCACTTGGTCCCCAAGATATGGCGTTCTGGCAAGCGGCTTGCGCGAATCTCGGAAACTATAGTGTGCCCGTGCGCTTTCGTCGTTTTGCCCTGGGAGACGTCACACACAATGCGGCAAAAATTAGGACAAGCCGGCTGGGAATATAGAGGTAATGAGTAAAACTGATTTGTAAGCAGCACACGCACTCTCAAGCTTTGCTGTAAGCTGGAGTAAATGACGAAGTGCCAAGGACCCTGGCAAGCGAATTTCGTTGAAAGGCATTCACCTGGAAAACCAAGAGAGCCGCCAGTTCATCACGAACGTTGTGCTTGAGCGCGTGCTCTCGGTTGGCTAAGCTCAATGTGCTATGCCCCATGGCATTTGGCGTATAATGTACACGTAAATAAGGTTAATCCCTTAGGTGTTATTTTTTGTGACAATTAAGATAGCATAAAGTCTGTGTCAACCACGGCATGGAGGTGATACACTATTTGGACAAATCGAGTAGCAATGAATGAATGAATGAATGTGACATTTATTGAGACAGAAAAAAAAAGGAAAAGAAAGAAAAAAGGGGGACGGCTCTTGCCCACTGTTTGGGATGAGGTGGGAAAGGGATTAGGGGATTTCGGCTTGATAATTAGCTTCATTTCACGCCTTCGCACGGGTCAGTCAACCCCTCCTATTCTACTCTAAATAGGTCACTTTGACTTCCGTATATTGCCATAGCACTATGTGCCTCATTGTCGGACTATAATAAATTCCCTACAGCTGTTATGTGGGAGTGCAGCAGATGTTCAATGCGCCGTCTGCCTTTTGAGAAATATGCGCATCTCCAGATAAGTTGTTATAAATCTGCTCGGAAAATCTCTTGACAGTGCGTGCATCGCGTAGGAGCGTTTCCACTCGTAGGTCGAGTAGCTTGTTGCCATTTGTCTAGTATGTGGGGTGTGTATGCAGCGTTTGCCATAACATTAAGAAAATTTATTGTCGACGAGTAAATCGGCCCTTTTCATTTAGGATGCACGTTGTTGTAGCATCCAATAGTCTGTTTTGCTGTCTGCTTTCATTTTGGTGCAAATATAATGCATCAGTGCTCTGCCAGGATAGGCTTCTGCACAGATCTTAAGATATGGATTTTGGTCTACCGGGAGTGGTGTCGAAGTGGGGTGTGGGGAGTTGTATATGTGGTCAAACGCACCCGCTTCAGCGGCGATCGCGTGAGCGGCTGCGTTGCCCCCGTCCGTGCCAGTACGGCCCGGTGTCCAGAGAATATCAACCATAGTCCCGGTGTCTTGGATTCTTTTTAGCTTTTTTTCTCGTGTCTTTGGCTCCAGCATCTTCAGTCGTTGGCGCGGTTAGTTCAGTTACTGCTTCGTACGAGTCTGTCAGGATGCGGTAGTGAATTCTTGTACTGCTGATGTCTCCCAAATCGAAAGGAATGGTACTGACCGCCCCCCATATTGCCAACAACTCTGCGTGCAGAGGTGCACCCCCGGAAAGATGACATGTGTGATATCCATTTTGTTGTGGTGCTGGATCTTTCATCTCTGAATGTGGCGCCAGTGTGGATGTCAACGGTGGTGTGAGGTCTCTTCTGTTCTAGACGCTTTTCAAGTAGTTTTCTGGCTTTCACATTTCGTCTGGCGATAGGGCGTTATTTCCTCCGTGTACCTAACGGCACTTCCCATGGTGGCATTGTCAGCAGTTCCTGAGCCACTGGCGTCGCGCGCGCTTGGATATCCCATGCCATGACCTGTTTTCCCTGCGGCGTGTTTTCCACTCAGCATCGCATTCGAAAGTGCACTTCCCTTATGATGTCTCGTATTGGTGGTATCGGGACTAGTCTGAGCAAGTCCTGGTTCCTTCTGTGCTTTGGCAGTCCAGTGCTCGTATGTAGGGTTGCCCTGTGTAACTTTTCGATGTCGTGCAGATCTCGATTGGAGTAGTCATAGACGGGTGCTCCTTACATAATCCTCCCGACAGCCACTGCTTTTGCAAGTGTTTGGCATGCATTCTCCCGGGCTCCGCTATGCTTATTCAATATGCGTCGGACCATGCGCGACATCAGGCTCCATTGGCGCTTCAAAGTGCAGATCCATTGTTGAGCACCGTTGCAGCTAGCAATGTGTGCCCCGAGAATTCTAATATGTCGATTGGAAGGAGTGATATCTGTTTCACCGATGTGTAGTGTAATCTGCTTGGTTGGAGTTGTGGATCTTTTTCCGTCTACACTAAGCAATTACGTCTTTTCTAGCGATAATTGTAGTCCAAGATTGTCTAAACTATCGGAGAGGCTGAGAATCGCTGCTTGGAGTTCTGTCTGCATACTCCACTCGTCTCGATAACCCGCCGCTTCCGTCCATATTGTTATGTCGTCAGCGTAAATAGTAAAACGCGACGTAGTATCTCTCTCTAGCTTTTCTCCCACTCATGTCATGGCTAGAATAAAGAGCATAGGGCCGAGGATGGAGCACTGAGGTACACCTCTATCCAAGTAGTAGGTTCTTGGACTCCATCCCGGTGCCTTGCCATGGAGCTTGATAGGCCTGCTTTGGAGGAAGCTGCAGATACAATTATATGCCCTTTCGCTAGGGTACCTTGCTGCTAATTCCTCTAGTATGACCTCTTGTTTCACATTGTCGAATATTTTACGCATGTCGACTGCGAGGATGTAGTCGGGCATCTTTTTTGCGACACCTGCGGTTTATTACTCTGCGGAGTAACCGAAGGCAGTAAGGTGTGCCCATGTTTGGTCGAAAACCTGCTTGTGCTGAGTGTAGTCCCGGTTGTACGTATTCAAGGTAGCTTTGCCTTCTCGTGTGCAGCATCCCTTCAATCAGTTTACAGACTGTCGAAGTTAGAGCTATGGGACGTAGATTTGCCGGCACTGTGTGGTCTTTGCCCGGTTTCGGTATGGGGTAGATAAGCGGCAGTTTAAGTGAATCAGGAACTACTCCAGGTTCCCAGGACTCGTTGATGATTGCTAAGAGTTTGTCTTGGGCTTCGTTGCTGAGGTTTCGAAACTCTTGCCAAGTGTCTACGGCATGTCCGAGGAGCTCATCTCGTTTTGCCCTGTGCCAGTGCCGATACGAATTCACCCAATGTAAAGGGCCTGTCAAGTTCCGTTTTCGGGCCGTCAATCGTGGTAGAGGGCAGAGGCTCCGGTGGTGTGTCCGTTGCGTGAGGGAAGAAGGTTCGCAGTACTCGATCCTCCACTGCTGTAGCCTTCGCTCGCAGGAGGAGCTCCGCGAGGGGAGGCGGGCCTTTCTTCCGAGAAGACCCATCAAAGTCCGCCACAGCTTTCTTAGGCCGGGTTCGCGTCCAAACTTCGCGCATGTATTCTGCCATTCGTCGGCTTCTAGGAGTTCTTGGCATTCCTTGATCAATTGATACTGTCGTTTCAGAGACATTAGATCTCGGTGGCGTTTCACTTTGTGTCGGTATTGTTTTGTGAGACGATTGGCTTTTCGCCAGAGGTTAGCGAGATGGGTGTCCATGTGAGCCGTAGTGTCGTCACGTGGAATAGTTTCTCTTGCCTCTGGCTGTGCCTCCGTAATCATAGCGCTTAAGCCCTCAAAATCCGTAAAGCAGTCCGCGATGGCCACTCGAAATTTTTTCCAGTCAATAATAATCGCTTCCTTCTTTTCCTTTATCTTTTTTTTGTTTAGCGTAATGACTATGGGCAAATGATCGCTTCCCCGTGTACTTGAGTCTACGTCCGATCGCTTTATAAATCCAGGGGTAGCCAGCGCCAAATCAGGTGTCGTGTCCCGTTGTCTCGCATGTAACCATAAGCGGGTTGGTGTGTCTGGTGTGTTACACAGGTTTAGGGCCAACATTTCTATTGCGTCGTGCATAACACGTCCTCTCGAGTCAGTCTTGACGTAGCCCCAGGAAGGATGCTTGGCATTAAAATCGCCCCCCACCACTATGGGAAAACTTCCGTCTTGTGCCTGCACCTTACCGAGCCACATGAAGGAGTCGTTCTGATCCTTGCTTGTGAAAGGTCTGTAGTAAACAGAGACCGCAACCATTGACAGTTGTCCTCGCAGGACAACTGTCAGTGGTTGCGGTCTTAACTGCCACAAATTCTCTAAATTGTTGTTTTGTGGAGTTTAAGGTCCCAAAACCAGCTTTGATTATGAGAGACGCCGTAGTGGAGGTCTCCGGAAATTTCGACCACCTGGGGTTCTTTAACGTGCACTGACATCGCACAGCAGACGGGCCTCACCATTTCGCCTCCATCGAAATGCAGCCGCCGTGGCCGGGATTCGATCCCGCGACCTTCGGATATGCAGCCGAGTGCCATAACCACTAGACCACCGTGGCGGGACATTTCTCTAAATTCGTTACATAGATCCGGGATTTGGAGTACAGTTGCAGTACATCAGAGGAAGTATGCAAGCAATGCGGACGAAAGCACACTAAGGACAGCGAATGCGACGACGAGCTCTCTGTGTCGCCTGCCATAAAGAGGGTCACATATCGCTGAATTCGGCCTGCCCCAGTCGCGTGCCTAAAGACATGAAGAAAGTGAGCCAGCATGTGCAGGGTCACCAGAGGACAGTGAATTGGTCTGAAACAGTTCGAAAAAGCGCACCTAAACAACTTGTAGTGTGGACTACGAAAAGAAAAAACAGCAGTTGAGGGCGATTCATAAGAAATACTGGCCAGACTATCACCCAGTGAACGGGCAACATAACCAGGGACGCCGGTGCGACACGAACCGATTCCGTTGGCAAACTGCACAGAACGCGCGCGTTCAAGGAGTCGCGTTGGGCGGTCATTGAGTGGAAAAACAACGGTAAACTCAAAGAAGCAGCAACCCACAGGTACTACGCAGTCCCAGCAGAGCAGGACACTCTCAGCATCAACGCCACTTACAGCGCAAGACTCGGAATATGCGCAGATATTGAATATCCTGCGACAAGAGAAATACGCGTAGACTCAGCGCCTGGAAAAAATCTAAGGGAGGAATTTCAGGCCGTAACGAACACGATACAAACCCGGCAAATGAGTTCTGCGGAAACCCGCAAGGTGAAGTAACGTTTATGAAAGAGAAAATTAGCATCCACCCGTTTTGTAGCACAAAGCTACAAGGAAATCCATACGGATTTCTCAGAAAAGAAAGCTTCCTAGTTGCCGAAAAACTTGTCCTGATCCGGGGTTCGAACCCGGGACCAACGCTTGTCCGGGGCGCTCGCTCTGCCACTTGAGCTAACCAGGAGGCTAGCGATTGACAGCGCGAGGGCGAATCCATCGAGAACTCGAAGCACAAGGGCGTGAATAAATGCTTTCTGAGAAATTCGTATGGATTTCCTTGTAGTCTTGTGCTACAAAACGGGTGGATGCTAATTTTCCCTTTCCCGATACAAACCCAAATGCAAAACGTGTTTAACGAATTCCACGGAGTTACCCAAACACAGGGCGAGGAGCTCAAACGACGCAAGAGCTTGCTACAAGACCCACACTTATACAGTGGAATTGCCGAAGTTTAAAGCCGAACGGGTCCACGCTAAGGCACGAAATAAGAAGGCTGAAACCTCTTGTATTATTGCAGGAGACACGAAGACCGTGCATCATTAGAGGTTACCGAACCTTTCAGCAGACCACTATAATACACCAGGATAAAGGAAATCAACGAGTAGCAATAAAATAAAAATGCTTGCTGTCAGTTTAGCAAACGCATAAGCGCTCGGTGTCCACTTACTGAGGTTGCACAAGCGCCGAATAATGATCTGGTCCTACGCCTCGGCCAGACGCTACCACCGCTCAACAGATCGCTGCATCGAGAACACTATTGGCCTCGAGATCTTGGAGTGGCGCCCTCTCGCGTGTGACGTCAGAGCGGCGACTCCGATTTCAACCGCGCTGCAGCAGCCGCTGCTCCTGTACGCGTATCGTCTGCTTCACGTGAGAACTTTGTCGAACGAACAGCCTCGCGACGGTCAACTAACGCCTGCAACGATTGTTTTCGAGTGTAATCTTGAACTTGTTTTAGTTGCGGCCCAATCGACCGGGCCAAGAAATCCCCCGGATGGCCGACGAGTGCGCCGATGCCACCGACCGCATTGCTCGTAAGAAAGTGAAACTATGTGTGAGTGTTCGCGCTCGTTATCTTGTTTCCGCCGTACGATACTAATTAGTTTGGGTGTTTCTTTCGATATTACAGTAAGCGTGCCGTTCTCGAGCATCTACAAGTATGTAGATAAAGCTTGCGAAACGTCGCGGTGTGTCATCGAGGGCGAGGCGGTGTACGACGCAGGCCACGTTGTTGAATGCGCGGTCGAGGCCGTCAACGGAGGTCGCATCACCGTCGCCGCTCTCGTCCTCCAAACAAGTGGACTCACCAACCCACCGCACAACGTCTCTGTCGTGATCGACAGCAGTGAAGTGGCCAATGCTCGCTGCTCGTGCAAAGCAGAGTGAGGCAATGTCAACGTGTAACATAACATAGAATTTATGTTCAGTGCTGGTCTGCAGTTGGTGTCGAGCTCATATCGCCTTTTGCATTGTGTTAATGTTTCTAAATTAAGAGGCAAGTTCACTATTGAGACTAGTTTGAATGTTTAATGTTGGCACCATGAAATATTTAATTGCGGCACCATTTCTCTAATTTCTATAAATGAAAAGAGACTTCGTAGGTGACTTCGTGGCTTCGTAGGTAAAATACGTATGTACACCATCCAGACGCAGCCGTAGTCTCATACATCCTGCGCCGCTCAGCTGAGCTCACGAGGCGCGCTTACCCGCGAGGCGATTCGGAGGCCGCGTCGTCGGCTCCTTGTCTAGGGGCCTTCGCGGCAGGTTGTGGGACGGCACCGCACCTGGTGTAAGTCGCCTATGCTTATAGCCTGCGTGCAATAAACGGCTTAAGTATTGGCGAGGCGCTTAAACACGGTCACAAACTTACCGAAGAGTGGCGCGTACGGTGGGTAGCAGAAGTCACTGTCCGCGAAGTGTTTGCTGCACACGGTCGATGAAGGCGTGGGGCGCTTTCCCATTCTCAGCTTGACCATCCACTTCTTCTTCAGCTTTGGGTCCTTAGGATAGTTGTGAAAGCTAACGCCTCTTTCACGAGCGGACGAAGTGCACTGAGGCACAGAGCAGTACTTCACCATTGCGCAGCACTCGCCGCGGAGACAAGCGGCCGCAGTTCTAAAAAACAAAGAGCCGTAGTTCTAAATGAACGTTAAAAGCAGACCCACGGTTGTTCGAACAGCGTCAGTAGCCACCATACGCGAGATAACCAACTGAACTGCTTTTTTATTGAGATTTACCGCAACGGTGGCTTCAACACGGCGCTGGGCCTACGTAGCAGACGAAAGCGCGCGAATCCCCGCTCTGACGTCATACAGGCGCTGTTCGCAGCGCCGCCATCGGTCGCACACCAGGCGAATAGCGACCATGGAAAATGTGTCCGCGGTGGCTAGCCAGGCGACTTATGAAAGCTACCGGTGTCGTATGCGGATCGCGTGGTCAACAAACTTTTGTCCCCGACTGTACACCCTCATGAGCAAATCAGCACCCAATGGCGGTAGCACCCTTCTTGTACCCTCGTTCACATCCTTCCGCTCAATGCACCCTTCAATCCCTGCTCGTAAGGTGCTCCTGCCCAGTAGGGTGCTAGAAGGGTGTGCGGTGGGATGTGGCACTCTTTTGTGCGCCCTTCAGGGTGAGAAATTGCTTAATGTATACACGGGCGGTTTCGATGGCCGTCGAGTCGATGCTCTATCGAGCTCGATAGACTATCGACTCGACGACAATGACTTTTAAGTCGATGGACCGTCCGGTTCTAAGGCCTTCGAAGCGGCCATATAACACCAGTATTAATTAGGACATGCATACGTTTTGAGGCTTGGTCAGATATGTGCAGACTGCAATTTGTGAGCTTTGCAAGTCCTGCACGTATTCTGTAATGTTCAGGAATTTAGGGGCGAAGCACCTTAGGGCCGAGTCTCGCCATGCTATTGTCACCAATGGCAAGAGCGAAAGCTTCCAATGAATCTGCTCCTTGTACAGGGAGCTGATTCTTTGGAAGCTTTCGCTCTTGCCATTTATATTAGTCACGCTAACATCTGTCACCCAAATACCCCTGCACCCAAACCCCCCTCCCCCCCCCCTTTTTTTTTGTCCGCACGTGCTGCTCTTCTCTCTTTCTGAGGACGGGGGAGAGTGTGCAAAGGCGTACATAAACGAACACTGGAGAAGGCAGTTGCCGCCCTGACGAAGGCAAGTCCGCTTGTCGAAACGTTGGCTCCCGCGACATTCCCATGTTCTAAATCGTACTTTGCGATTTGTTCATCGCTTCAAGCATCCATCTTCCCCTGAGCTTCTCTTCTAGTTTGGATACACTGAAAAAAAGAATTCGTCGTCGGGCTGCGAATTAGACACACTGACTTCCGGGTCTCGAACTGAGAACCCTGACCGACTCAGTCGCTGTTGTATCAATATACGCTTGCTTTAAAGGTGTGAGACACCAGATGTCGAGGCTATAAGAATCCGACCGCAGGCTTCCTATGTATGCAAGGACACTCGGCACGAAGTGTTGGGTACAGCAAACGCCTAAAGTAAACGTTTAAAACATACAGTGCCTAAATGCTCGTTCTCGCGATCAGGACACATCACGAATGTGACTAACACCCATGTCACTATTTCTAAACCGCAGCGAAAGTTACAGTGGCGGCACTCCAGATTACATTGACGTACAAAAAGCGGCGAACCAAGACACCGGTGACGCCACGTTTCAAAAGCAATTCAGGGTTTCTCTAAGGTCCACAACAAAGATCCCTTCGCTACATGTGCAGAAAAAGTTATCTACCACGTACCCCTGTCATGTGGCAAGCAGTATATCGCGCAAACAAGCCGCTGCATGAACGTTAGGCTCCTAGTCTGATCCCAAAGTAAAAAAAGGTCACGATCGTTTCCTCGCCTTACACTGTAGCACATGTGGCTCCAAGCCGCTTTTTTCGCCAAACCACCATGGTAGGAAGAAACAGAAATAAACTGACAAGAGAACGAGTCGAGGCAGAGTGGATCAGTAGATTGAATCAAATTGCGTCAGCACTCCTTCCCTTGGCTGTGCAAAGAGCTGAAATTCTTGAGATTGTAAGATGTTAGTGCATGCAGATGTGTGCTTCCTGACCGGGTTTCATGTTTTTGCGTTCCGAGATTATCTATATGTACGCTATCAGTAATAAAATATTGTTTAAAGTTAGCGCTCGTCAGTGCCCTTCTCAGTCCTGTGTGAAAAGTGTTTGTACTAAGTAACCAGCTATGCACTACCAACAAGCCCAATTACACAGTCGACTCAGGTAAAAGCTTGCCACTTTTCGTAGGAAGGGCAAAGACATCACTGACCACCAATTGTGATGTGAATGCGCTGTTGAGGAAGTAGGCATAAGTGTTTTCATTGTCTCTAAGTGAATGTGGACTCTAAACTAATAAATAGGAGCGGTAACTCAACGCGAAAGAAATGAAACACTCATCGCTACGAACTCCAAGTTACGCTAGGCATTCCAAGCCGACACCAAGCGCATTAAATGAGATCTTGAAACTTCGAGGATCATGGTGTGTGTACTGAAAATGTATTTGTTTTCGAGGCTGCCTCACACGCCAAACGGTGCTTTTTATTGAATGAATGGCTCGAAAAAGGCAAAAACCTGCACCAGGATCTCGTGAAGGTACTATTGCCCTTCAGAATGCACCGTGTAGCTCTTCTAGCTGACTGAGAAAGCGTTCCTTCAACTCTCGATTGCGGAGAAAGAGATTCCTTTAGATTCTTCTGGTTCGGAGAAAGAAAACCACTTCATTTCTGAGGAAAGGAGATTCAAGAGTGGCGAATGACGCGAGTTCGAGGAAGCAAGAAAAATTGCCCGCCAATCCACCCTGTGAAGGTGGTTGGAAAGCGAAGCTTTTTACACCACCCTCACGGTGACTGCGGCGCACTTGATATTTCACACTACAACGTAACTTTAACCACGGCCTTTATTATTATTTACTTCACAACAATGTTCACTACTGCTTTATGATCGGTGTGATATACACTCAAATTTTCAGTTTTCACTGTAGTTACATTCTTTGCCAAGGTTAAATCAAGGCGAGAGCTGCTGGGTGTTGCCTACGACGCTGTTGAGCGAGACGATTTTGTTCTTTCCGCCGAGCCTTATATTCACGCTCTTCTTCTGCCATCTTTACTTTCCGTGGTCTACCCATAGTGGGGTAGTCTAGAAATGAACCGAAGCAGTTACTAGGCTGTAAGGGCTTCGAATGACGTCAACCCTCTTTCAAGCAGCTGCATAAGCTTTGCAACAGCTGCAATCTAATCTTACGGACCGCGCCGAGCCTGTTTCCGTTGTTTGCCCGCAGCCCTTATCATCCATCATTTTGGCTCATCACTTTGAAGCTTGTTTTTGTGGTTTTTCTTCCAAAAACGAGTGCTTAGTTGTACACTGAATGCCTGAATTCAAGTAAGCTATACTGCTATACCTGCAATTGTTAGCGGTTCGTCGGGATCGTTTTTTGCTTACAACGACGGACACCACAGAACCCTTGGCTGGTAGAGGTACAAAGCTTCGGTTTAATACAGCATCGTTGTGGAGTACGAAGGCACCGCTAACAGCGTCATGAGTGAGCTGTTTAGAAAGAAAGACCACCTTGCGGGGTCCAGCTCAGCCATACCCGAGCCACGGACGTCATCGATAGCCACTACTATGGAAGCCTTTTCAACCAGTTACCCAGGCTTACCATCGCTCCATTCGCTGGTGATCTGCGTCGATCGAACGACCTCTGGGAACAGTACGGCCAGATGACTCATTGCAACCGCAGTCTCACAACAACGGACAACTTCAACTACCTGAGGTTCTTCCTGAGGGAACGCAGCCTCAGCTATTGTGGGACTTTTGGAGACATATGACAACACCATACGGAATACCTGCGATCTGGACACGCGGAACTTTTGTCGGGCCACCACTGGATCCTACAAAGGTTTATTATGTGCCACATAAGGAGGTGATCCGCGAGCACACATTAATCACAGAGGTCAGGATTGTTTTCGAGGCTTCCTCACACGCCAAAGAGTGCTTTTTATTGAATTAATGGCTCAAAAAATGCAAAAACCTGCACCAGGATCTGGTGAAGGTACTACTGCCCTTCAGAATGCACCGTGTAGCTCTTATAGCTGACTGAGAAAGCGTTCCTTCAAATCTCGATGGCGGAGAAAGATAGAGATTCCTTTAGATTCTTCTGGTTCGGAGAAAGAAAACCACTTCATTTCTGTGGAAAGGAGATTCAAGAGTGGCGAATGACGCGAGTTCCATTCGGAGAAATATGCAGCCCCTACCTTTTGATGGCGACTATACTTCACCGTCTAAACACTGTGCCTTCAAGCAAAGTCACTACCGCGATACTTCTAAGCGAGTCATTCTACGTAGAACACCTCGTTGCTGGAGCAGAGTCAGATCTGAAGCAGCAGTTCAAATCTGTCGAGAAGCTAGGGATATTAAACAGGAGGCAGGAATGACTCTACGGAAATGGACGACCGACGCTTATGGCCTGATCAATACACATTGGATCGTAAGGCACTGTCGGCAGGCTAAGAACTGGCTGTCTTCCATCAGACAAGCATGAAGATGCTATGAATTACGCGGAGTCTGCGCACGAATGCTTTCACATTTTCTTTGAGGGGCCTTCCCGAGTTTATGAAAGAAAAATATGATATGAAGCGGTTTGTTCTTCAACATTTGTCAAGGATATCCGACCCAATGGGATTTGTTGCGCATTCACTATTACTATCAGGATTCTCTTCCAGAAGTTATGGATGCGCGGAATTGGCTGGGGTGAGCATCTCCCTCTGGCTCTGCAAGAAGAATGGTATGAATGGGCGCGCCAACTACCACTCCTTGGAGAACATTTCAATACCATGTTATCTTGTCAGCGAAACCAAATCAAGTAGAGTGCTGCAGGTTCATGTATTTTGCGGACGCAAGCCCTTTAGCATACGGTGCAGCCGTTAACGTCGTACCGAGCACCTCAGCCAGACCAAAGTTGCTGATCGCAAAATCACATGTAGCCCCTATGAAGTCAATGACATTGCCATAACTGGAGCTCCTAGGAGCCTTGATTTGATCAATGCTACCTAATTATGTCTACAGTGCAAAGCCGTAGGTGTTCACTGCACAATATGGTCGGATTCCACATCACACTCTCATGAATAAAAGGGGACAGAATGAAATGGAAGCAATCTGTATCTAACAGAGTGAAAGCGATCAATGAAAAGACCGATGTTTCCATGCAGGCTAAGCGAGTCACAGGACAGATGGCCAGTAAAGCCCCAACAGCCTATCAGCATCGACAATAGAATAACATAGCTTCTGGACACTGAGAGCTACAGCAGAATCGGACCGCAGATTACGGTCACAGCGTGGATATTCCAATTCATCAAACACTGCCGACGCAAAGACAGAGCGCGCACTCGTTTCTTTGTAGCCAAATAGATTGCCAATGCAGAAAAAGATCCACGCGTCTCCACGAAGTGAATCATGACGACTGGACGAAGCACTGAGGATTGTTCTTACCGTGAATCACCCGTGACATTGCCCACTCGCTCATGTAAATGAGTGACAACTGGTGTGTGCATTATACACAATGTTTTATTTGTCATAACTCGTATGTTGTCTTGTGTTCTGTATTCCGTTTTTCCTTCATTATCACAGCTTTGTGGTCCGTGAAATGTAGAGCCAATGGTTTTTCGATCGTATCTAGCATGAAGTTCGCAAATACAAGGTCTATGCGCGTTCCCTTCGCGGCTGTTTGTTGTTTCCAGTCATGCGAAATGCATCGTGGAGAGTATCGAGATGTCGTATACTCCGCAAACCAGTCGTTATCCATAATGTATAGACCCTTTTAGGCACCAGGGTTAGCCACCGTCGTGTCACCGGATGCGGCAGCGGCTCGACCCTAGACGGTTTCCGATTTGCCCGTGTTTTCATGTGTTTGCGTGCGCTTCGACCGTCTGACTGCGGAAAAATAACCAAATTTTGTGGTATTCCTGGCGCTCCGGCCATCCCCTGCAATGGCCTCGCGAAGCGGGTCTTGTTGTATTTTGCCTGGGTGTAGTTTGCGCTCGGGAACTAATCTTCTTTCTAAAGCACGGGCGTTTACATTCTCTCCTGAGGATGAAAGAAGAAATGCTTGGATTGCTGCAGTGAAACGATATAACTGGCGCCCAACGGAAGGCTCACGGATTTGTTCGGCTCACTTCATCCAAGGTAAATCATTTTAAAGCCTTGATCACCTAGCCACGCAAACCTTGCAATGCGGATCGCGAGCTCTGCGGCCTAAAGCACGCTAAAACCGTAGTAACACGTGTTATGGGGCGATCGCGTCTACTACATCGCCGTAACGTAGCGCTCGTGTAGTTTTAACAAGCTTTGACGTCTTTTGACCGGGCTTTGACGTCTTTTGACCGTTCCCCGAAGATGTTGCTGCGCTATATTGACGACTGTTTTTGCGTCATCAAGAAAGAGGCTTTTGAGGAATTCTCGGCGCATTTAAACTGCATCGAGACATCCATTCGGTTCATAACCGAAACGGAGGTGTCTGGCCGTCTACCCTTCCTGGACGTACTTGTAGAGCGAAAAAACAGCCACCTTTCTTTTGGTGTCTTCAGGAAGGCGACGCACACCGGTCGTTACCTGCATTACAAGTCAGTCCACCCGGCCTGGCACAAGCGTTCTGTGGCCGCTTCCCTGATACAGAGAGCCCATAGGATTTGCTCCAGTGACGCGGAGCGCTCCTCTGACCTTTTCAAAGTGCGCAGTGAGATTTCTGAGAACGGGTACACTGTCAGTTTTGTTCGTTCCATAGAGCACCGCACACGCAACGTCGCCGCACCACGCGTGGCGCAGCCCCAAGCTCGTGCAACCATCCCCTATGTGCCTGGTGTTAGTGAGATGTTGTCACGGGTTCTGCGAACGTTCGACGTACACGTCGCGCATGTTCCTGCCTAAAAACTTAAACACGAACTTAAATACGAACGAAACACGAATGTTACGAACGAAATACGAACGAAACACGAAACACGAACTTAAATACGAACGTGAAACACGACGTGCTTGACCACATCACCACTACTGGACCATCGGTGCAAGCTCGACCACGTCGATTGTCGCCTGAAATACTGGTGGTGGTACGGCAGGAATTCGACCATATGTTACCTTCTTCCAGTCCGTGGGCAATTCCCCTTCACGTGATTCCTAAACAGTCATTGCAGGACTGGCGTCCTTGCGGGGACTATCGAGCGCTGAACAGTGTCACAACGACCGACAGGTACCGGGTGCCACATATTCACGACATACTGGTAGGTCTGCATGGTGCCACAATTTTTTCGAAAATTGATCTCGTGCGGGCATACCACGAGATATCTGTGTCACCGGAAGGCGTTCCGAAGACTGCTATCACTACATCCTTTGGTTTATTCGAATTACTGCGCATGCCATTCGGCCTTCGCAACGTAGGTGAAACGTTCCAAAGGTTTATCGACGGTGTTCTACGGGGCCTCAATTTTTGCCACGCCTACTTGGACGACTTGCTTATGGCAAGTACTACCGCGGAGGAGCATGAAGAGCACCTAAGAATTGTTTTTAGGCACCTATCTGAGCATGGCGTTATCGTAAACGCGGCCAAGAGTGAACTGGGCGTGCCTGACTTATCATTTCTCGGCCACATCATTTCAAACTCGGGAGTACGGCCGCACCCATCTAAAGTGCAGGCCATACGAGACTTTCCACTTCCAACCACGAAGCGTCAACTGCGGGAATTTCTGGGATTGCTAAACTTCTACCGCCGCTTTGTGCCTAAATGCGCCCATATCCTACAACCGCTTCACGGACTTCTGAAGGCAACGCAAGGTTGTTCAAACTACCTGCTTTGGTGCGAAGAAGCGAAAAGAGCTTTCAACCAAAGCAAGCAGGCCTTGGCCAATGCGGCTCTCCTGGCATACCCACGGTCAGGAATTCCTCAGTGTTTAATGATTGATGCCTCAGACACAGCCATCGGTGCCGTGTTGCAACATCTGAGCAACGGGTATTTAGCCTGATCAGCAGACGTCCGAAGTGAAAACACACTTGCCCAATGAGATTAGACGATGGTTCCCAGTCACTGGTTTCACAGATCAGGGAGTTCCACTCGTCGGCGAGAGATGACGCATCGCGGGGTGGAATGACCTGAGGCAGATCATTAGCCATTGAGGTGCGAGCAGCAGCTTATCCAATGGCAGCCTTGAAATTAAGTACTCAGCACAAGCTAAATAAAATGCTCGTATACCGATGTAAATGCCTTTTTTTCAGTCGGACTGCACATTCCCATTGACTGCTCCGTTTCCAGGCCAATTTCAGGTTTCGCCTTAATTTACAGAGGACTGAACATCAAGTCCTTTCAGTTGTGGCCCAGTAGCACTTGCAAATGACTTGGCGTAGGAACCTTCCAAGCACCTGCTTCACGAGAACCAACATCTTGTCATAGAAAACATGCAGCAGGGGGTCCTGCCTTTGGAAAAGTGTTTGAAACCTCCCAAATATTTGAGCAGCCTTTTGAAGGAAAAACAACTTTCTCGGAGTCTTTGTCAGAAAATGCAGAAGAGAGACGACGTGCCCCACAGCTGATCAACTTGGTGGTCTAGCCTTGGAGAACAATGCCGTGAGGACACCATATGACTTCAGCACTCGCTCAACACTAGGAAGCAATGTCAGCCACCTGCTGTTCACATGCCGCAAAAACTCTCATTGGAGCAGTCCTAGATCATTCTGCAGCTCCTTCATGTCTGCATGCCTTGTGGCAAACTTGAAATAGTAGTGGACGTCAGTTACAAGCGAATCTACTTCTGTGCAGAAGCTATCCAAGCAGCAAAAGCGTTGTGGGCTTTGTTCATGCCGCATTCACCAATGTCGGCCATGTTGGGACTCACTTCCGTCTTTAGCTTTCGCTTGAGGCTTTTCATTACGTTAGGGCCATCACTGTAAAAACATATGTCGTTTTTACGAATACCACTGAGGGCATCTTCACTGCAGGAAAAGAGCTCATCAGCAGTCGCATGGCCCAAATGAAGAGACTGCAGATGCTCCACCACAACATTTTCAGTTTTAGTGTTGTACCCAACAAGCACGTCCAGCTGTGGCACGTTGGCCTCAGAGATTGGGCTCTCATCGATCACGATGCTGTAAAATGTGTCGGGCACGTCAAGCTCTTGCACTACTTTTGCCTTGAAATACGGCCCAAGGCCATCAGGAATAACGTATGATAGTTCCTTCCGTCCACACTGGAAGCCTTTCGCTGCCTCTGGATCCGGAAACATGTGGGGTATGTCACCGTTGCTACATCTCCAAACTGTGCAGTGAGGGAAGGTTGTTGGCCACCAGAGAGGGCAAAAAGTGTTTCTGCTCTTGTAACATTTTCTTGAAATGACACCGCAGTCGCACTGTGTACATACAGTGTGCTTTGAGTCATTGCACTCTTGGAAAGAACACCTTCTGTATTGCGGCTCCTTTTCGCTTGTGCGATGTGTTTGAGAGCTTGCGTGGCGATATATCTACTGCGATGCCGTGTTGCCCACAATGCACAGTGGTGCAGCGCAGCGTACAAAAGGCATCGCTGTCCTTCGAAGTCGGCCGACACCAGAGTGATATTAGGTCACCATTGGCGTCCATTTTATTAAACACATTGGTGTTTAGCTTGATGCACCGCTCTAGACAAAAGACAAAAAGCCAACTGTCAAAATCACCTCCAAAGAAAAGTGACAGCTAGTGTCAGTTTGCCCACTACACAAAGAGGGACACCAATAGGGGTAGTGTCCTCACAAGAGTCGTGATATCGCCCCCCTCATCTGGAAACAAAACTCCAGGTGCGAAGCGGCCGTTCTGTCATGTCGATACAAGTGTGGGACAATACTGAACATGCTCAAGTGAGGCTGTGAAATCTCGTTGATATGTTACCAGGGGCGTTGCCAACACCCCCTCCCCCCCAAATTTTTGAATATAGCATGCGTATACGTACACGCACACATACAAACGCACGCTCGAAGATACGTAAAGTATGGTTGAGCACCTCCCCCCCTCCCCCCCCCCTAAAAAAAGGAATTTCTGGATACGCCCCCATACGTAACCATACTGCTCGCGTTTATTAGGGGACAATCCAAATCGCACCTCCGTCCGCTGCCAGGACCGCTAGATCACAGCGATGCATTTTGCTTGCGGGAAGTTTTGTCACCACTACGTTAATTCATCAAGCTACTCGCCGCATATGTGCACGGTTCGGAGCGGAGCCAACACCTTTCTAGGAGGTGTTGGCGGAGCGTGGACGAATTACTCACACGGCAAATGCGCGTGCATAAGACAGCACGCGCTGCACGCTACTAGCCACCAGACGATCAGCACCACGCGACCGTACCGCGTTTGAATAAAACTGTCATTTATCGCTTAGCAGCAGATCGCAATAGGTACGCTTACACCTTTATCGCGAAAGGCCGATACTGTCCGTTCTGTCGCTATGTCAGTCACTGCATATCCCTGACCCCGTAACAGTTTCAAGATGTTTTTTGGCGTCTCCACCGCACGCCATCGGACGACCGTGCGAGAGCGCCAGAACAGTTTCTGCACTTTGGAACTTTGGCAAAAAAAGGAAAGAAGGCTTTGTGGCGGGTACGTACTTAGGCAATGTCTGCTGTGGCGCTGTGTCTCTTTGTTGGCGGCGATGGCGTACGTCAGGAGACGCAGTTTAGTGCGTAGTTATGCCGCGTTCCCGGCAGGTAACAATTAACGAGGTTTCACTGTATTACTAGATATCAGTTCAAAGTACTTACCTTCTACTCATGCTGGTTCCCAAAGTCTTTCGGGGAAGCCACGGTGATAACAGCGCTGGGGCGAAGCTGAGACGAGCACTTGCAAGCACGACGAGTTATCCCAAATACAACGTGAAGACGTGACTGAATGACACTGGGTATGGATGCGGCTGATGCGGCTCTTGTGTAGCCAACGCTCAGTGTTGCTTTGTCGACGATGGGACTCGACTAAATTTGGTGCTTTGCACTTCGCGGAAATTGCCGTTTGTGCGCAGCTTGGCGCAGCAGGCCAGAATGGCGCAATTGGCCGGCGCAGCACTTCCACCCCTGAATTAGGCGCAATTGTCTTTTTTAAATTCTGATGCAGCCTTAGGAGCCGAGTGAGGCAAGTAGACATTATAGAGCGTTTCGTAGTAGAGATGCTTCTGCACGGGCAGGTAATTTTCTTAATTTTCGTAGTCGCGCCGGGTTCACCAAAAACACGAAATATTTCACACTCGGCAGGGCGTGCGATTTAAATCTTGCGGTTTTTGAACACGTTAGCTGAGAACGTGATATTACTTCTCATATATAAAGATTAATATATCCAGACAGTTCTTTTGTGTAGTAATGTAGAAGCGAGTCACCCTTGCATGCGTGTAATAAATTTTGGGTTCCACTACTTGCAGATGCGACTCAACACATTGTTAAAATACAATGCTTGCCATGGCAGTTCACAACCTTTATTGTATAACATAATACTTGAGACGCTGTATGAATCTAACTAAGCCAAATGTTGCTTTTGCCATCTTTTTCTCTTGGTTTGGAGTAGAGAAGAGGGGAGTTTTATTGCACCGAGGTCGCAGCTGGGCAGGACAAAGTCGCTGGAGGATTCTGTGCATAAAGCAAATATGACATTACTCGTATCCCCAGAAATCTGGGGTTCATCAAATTAAATAAGAGATCAATGCGCTGATACCACTCAGTTGTTATAGCTTTAATGTAATGCGATTAAAATGGGCTTGTTTTGGTAATACTTTAAAGGGATGCAGCAAGTTAATGTGTGTGCACTAACGATGATATGTGGGGTTTAACGTCCCAAAACCACGATTTGATTATGAGAGACGCCGTAGTGGAGGGCTCCGGAAATTTCGACCACCTGGGGTTCTTTAACGTGCACTGACATCGCACAGCACACGGGCCTCAACATTTCGCCTCCATCGAAATGCAGCCGCCGCAGCCGGGATTCGATCCCGCGACCCTCGGATCAGTAGCCGAGTACCATAACCACTAGACCACCGTGGCGGGGCTGTGCACTAACGAGGCATCGCTTCCAGGGATGTGAAGAGCTCCTCAATATCCTTCACAAAATCTTCGGCTCCCTTGAACAGAAAGAATACTATGCAGATCCGCAAAATCTGCCACATATGTGTATTAGAGAAATCCCTGTTGGTGGCAAAAAGAAATCACTAGTAGTGCAGCGAGTCAACCAAGGTTAAAAAAAAAGAAAGAAAGAATGATGGACCTGGTTGGGGCCGCTTGTGCTACCTCTGTTAAAGCACGTGTGCCGGCTTTTGTTGTTGCTGGTGGATGCTGTATGTAGCTGCATGTAGCCTGGATAACCTGGGAACGCGCTCGGAATAACATCCCGTTTTAGGCGCCGTGCCTTTATGGAACCAGAAGCATAATTTGACTCTATAAACTGAAGTCCGTAGACATCACTCCTAGCGGACTTGTCATTTGGCACCAAATCCTCTTCTGATATGGCATTTTTCCTTGCTTGGCGGCGATCATCATTTGCAGGAAATTCGCGAAAACCTATTCCAAACATTTTTATTCCAGTAAAAGTGAGAGAAATGTATGCAGCCATACACTCTAAAAACAAGAGAGTACTGGGCACTCACTTTGGGGGAGTACTTTCGTGTCCCAAATTTAACTCCTTTTTTCAGAGTAGATCAACCCCATTGCAGGTTCTTCAATTTTTTTGGACGGGCATTTCGGTCTGCATGCGCCGGTGCTCAAGACTTCCTGTGCCACGCTGTCAGTGGGGTGATTTACAGGACAGCTTGTTGGCGACCGGAAGAACATTGTTGCTCCGTAGGTGTTCTCTCCGTCGCGCTTTACCACAATGCAACACCGTCTTTCCATGAGCGCACACGGTCGGCGCTGCATGTAATGGCGGCCACGCGCTCCCAGTGTCCTATTTTAATCCGTTAGCACTGTACACTGGTTTTTTTCAGAGATGGGGGCATAATTCGCAGGGACCTTTTCCAGGTGGTAGATGGAGTTGAATGTCGTTACGGAGATCTCTACGCAGGGACTCTGGATGAACGTTCACCATGCCTCCTAAACAGTGTTCAGTACACATCCGCAATGTTCTTTCAGAGCTCTGGTGATTATCCTGGATTGCAGTGATACTCAGCAGCGTTACAATGGATGGTTTTTCTTACACAGAAAATTAAGGGTCATTATTTACAGCATACTGCCACGTAGGTGACGGCAAAGGCAGCGGACCACAGGCAGACAGGACAAGACGACGTCGTCAATAAAAACGAGTGCGTGTTTATTCCTGCGAAACTTCGCCCTAAAAGCAAGTAACAGCAGGTAACAGAAAAGCGGCCCGGCGCCAGCGTCGGGCAACGTGCGTGCACGGCGGTTGACAGACTGAGCGCACGATGTCGGTGCTTCTTCCAGAGTGTCCCGTGTTGCAAAACATTTAGGCTCAGCTCACCGAGTAGGCAAAGAAAACTGATTAGATAGGCACCGTGGCTCGCTATCAGCCATGTGGTGCTGCGCCTTGAAAGATGAGTGATAAGTTCTCTTGGTGGAACGGAAAAAAGCGAACGCGCCACTGCCCCCTCGTCAAAAGAAAAGCATCTTCCCGATGCTATAAGGCAAAGTAATTCGAGCAACATAAGAAAGTTGTAAGCGTGTAATAAATGCACAACGTGTATATGTCTGTTTAACGCTCGAAATACTTCTTGAAACGTACCACGTGTACTATTCGGGTCGTGCTGGACGTCGTTGCGACTGCGTCACACAATTGGGCACAATCACATAAACCAGGGGCCCGTGACGCGCGGTTGTCTTGTAGGGCCCGAACTAACAGCGCAAGAGTTTCTCGACGAGTCCGCGGCGACGAATGGGTCTCTTTACCATAACGCGGTCACCAGGTGCGTATTCTCGGACTCGTCGTCGTTGGTTGTACCGTTGAGCGTCAGCGCGTTTCTACTTTTTGATACGCACGCGGGCGAGTTGGCGAGCTTCCTCAGCGCTTTCAAGGCAGCCGGCAACATCTGCAAGAACGTTATCAGAGAGTAATAGCTGAGCGGCTCAGCGGGCCAGCGGGCCCAGCGAACGAGCGGAGACGCCAACTGCGCATGCGCGGCCCGCTGGGACATCCAGCGTGTTCACGGAGCGCGCCGTTCGCCCGCTCATTTCGTCTCTTCAGCTACAGTGTATGTACTTCAGCGGAGCGTATGCAGCGGGCCAGCGCGCGAGCGTTGTGCAAGATGGCAGCCCCCAACACAAGCGGCGGCGGCATGTCGTCATGTCATGCAGCAAAAACGAAGATGTGTTTCCACATAACACCTGTGATCTAATGAAGAATTACTTTTGCGATATACTTTTCGCAGTAACTTCAATTTATTCGACAGACAAAAACCTCTGCTCGATCGACAGTAACTCCAACATTGTTCAACAGGTGGCGCAGCGGTAAGTTCCGCTGAAAGAAGCGGGGCGTCGCTCAGCTATTACTCTTCTCTTCATCATGCGGTCCGCTGTCCCCTCCGCTCCATCGCTGGGCCCGCTGAGCCGCTCAACTATTACTCCCTATCGTCGTCGACGTGAGGGAGCACCGCATCCAGCATTGCGTCAACCTGGCGACCGAAAACTAGCTCGAACGGCGTCATCTTCGTTGTCTGTTGCGTCGGGATATTGTGCGTGAAGTTCACGTACGGGAGGACTTCATCCCAAGTTTTGTGCCCAACGTCGACGTACTAGATGTTGAGCATTTCCCGAGGGTCTTACCTAACCGCTCCATGAGGCCGTTTGTCTGCGAGTGGTTGCCCGTGGTTCGCCGATGGCCTGTGTGGCTCAAGCAGAGGATCTGCTACATGATGCCTGCTGTATATGCCCTGTCCCGGTCGGTGATAAGAATTTCAGATGCACCATGGCCGAGCACTACGTTCTTCACGAAAAAATTAGCCACCTCGATTATACTTCCCGATGGTAGTAGTGTTGTCTCGGCGTGGCGTGGCAGGTAATCCGTCGCTACCACTATCCACCTGTTCCCGCAGGTCGACGTCTGAACGGTAGCAAGCAGATCTATCCCTACTTGCTGTCGGCTTCGCTCGTGCTGCGATGGGCTGGAATAGGTCAGCCAGTCTTCGGGGTGGATATTTAGGGGCGAAGCACCTTAGGGCCGAGCTTGCGGCGTACGCCCAGCGTAGCCATCTAATTCAAGTTGCGCCGGTTATGGGGCGCACCGCCTCGTGAGAAAGGGCGAACGGCGCACGATGACTATGGAAACACTCTTTCTGCGATGACCGCTTTACCAGCTCGCAAGGAACGAGAACGCGCCCTCCCCCGCGAGAGGCAACGCTGACGCAGGCAGCGTCTCCAAGCGAGTTTCTTGTTTGGAAAAACTGGCCGCGTATCTACGTGCTTCCCTGCAAATATCGTCGAAAGACGAGTCTTATGCCGGCAGTACTGCGGTGCGCTAGAGTTACTGTATATGCTACCGCAGTGGTAGCATGTACAGTACTCAACGCTGTGTGAGATATGGATGCCATCTGGCCCCCCCCTTCCCCTTCCCCTACGCACACTTAGCCATGCTGCCTACATGGGCTGCAGAAATTAGCGTCCTTTCCTTAACCGAACCACAATCAATCATCCATCTGGCAGCGCCATCGGGAAACATGAGCATGTGCAGAATTCCTGGGCAACTGCAGGGTGGCAGCACCAAATCATTGGCAGAGGCCTTTTTCGTGCATAGCGTCGCATTCTTAGCGCCGCCTAACAAACACTACGTTCTTTAGAATTACGTATCTATGTATTTTCTAGTAAAGGAACACCCCTCCTAAGAAAAATGTATTGATGTAGCTCCTGAGATATGCTTTTTGGTCGACAATGTTCACAAGTATGAATGCAGCTACCAGTGCAAGACGGCTGGGCGTTAGGAAGTGCTTAAACTTTGGCCGAGTGGCTGAATCTTCAGGCAGCAGACAAGCAGACAGACCAAAGTTTCTGCGTACTCGCACCTGATTGGTGCTGTCTTTGTCGCTACTCGTTTATATATGTGTGCATGAATATGTAGAACGCCCCGTTATACACGCTGCATTCCTGTGTTGTGTAGACGTGACGCAACTCTGTCTTGTGATACACGTAATTTGATGTCTTATATTTTGCATGAAAACGTTGTGCCGTAATGTCATAACGTTGTGTTGTAATGTTATCGGTGTTAATCGTCTGTGATACAATTTTTTTCTAAACACAGTATTCCAAGAAAGACTGTCGTCTTTAAAAGACGACTGCTCGCGCTGCACAACCGTTCACTGGCCACTCCGTATATACAGGCGCTGGATCTTTACCTGCAATGTAGTGCCGGTGGGAGATTCGTGCTTAGTTGAACCACGAGTAGTCGCAGCGTGTGCGTTAACTAAAAGTAATCCGAACTCGGTCGATCTGCGACGTGGGAGAGCAGGAACCTCATAAAGACCAAGAGCATAAATTACAACGCGTGTGTGAACATACACACACGTTGTCATTCATTCACATGCATGAGTGGGCAGTGTCACCGGTGATTTACGGTAACCCCGAACGATTCCCAGTTCTTCACCCACTCATCATGGTTCACTTCGTGGATATGCGTGCCATTGTTTAATAACTATGGTAGCACAAGGTAACGGGACGCAAGAACACGGAGACACACACACAAACACAGCGCTACACTTCCTACAAATAATTTTTGAGCAACACGTGGTTCTGATACATTTTTTTGCACACAGCTTTTTTCATATCACGCACGGAAACAGTCATTTATCGCATCTTTCAGCTCATGCGCACGTATTGTAGCTCCTTTTTGAGAGCGCAGTCGACGGACTGCTGACACATGCACTACCAGCACTATCTATCCCTTCATGTTCTACAATTAGGCGTGTTAATTCGCACCCACTCCTACCTATGATGGCGGTATCTTGAAAGCATGGATAACAAGCATGGAAGACGAGGCCACACGGTTGAACTCTGAAGGTATAGACGCCTTATCACGATGTAAGCGGATCCGTGACAACTTACCTTTGAAATATGCAGAGTCCTACCGAAAAGAACAGCCTTTGTGTGTTGTACCTGCCGATAAGGAAGGAGGCCAGCCGCAGGAGAAGAGAGAAGCGCGCGTGTGGTAGCGTCGTATGTGTTCGGGAACATTATCATCATCAACATTGCGCATTCGGTATTGCATAGTTCGCCCGCTCTCTTGGGGACATGAACTAAAGTGATCATGAACTAAAGTGAACTAAAGACGACCTGTGGGATCTTTGAGTGTTGAGAGCCAACAAAGGGCGTGATGATCCGTTGTAACGATGAAAGGTCGGCCGTACAAGTATGGGCGGAATTTCCCCACCGCCCATACAAGTGCGAGGCACTCGCGCTCCGTGATTGAATAATTGCGCTCAGCGGCGGAAAGCAGGCGACTGGCGTACGCAATAACTCTGTCGTGGCCCCGTTGACGCTGGGCTAAAACAGCGCCAATTCCATAGCCACTAGCATCTGTACGGACTTCTGTTGGGGCAGATGGGTCAAAATGAGCAAGAATCGGCGGTGTGGTGAGCAGTCTGATAAGGCTTGAGAAAGCAGCAGCTTGATCAGGGCCCCATGCAAAGGGCGCGCCTTTCTTGAGAAGGTCGGTCAAAGGTCGAGCAATGTTCGCAAAGTTCCTTACGAACCGACGGAAGTAGGAGCATAAGCCTACGAAACTGCGGACGTCTTTAGCGCAAGTGGGTACAGGAAAATCGAGGACAGCACGAACATTTGCGGGGTCCGGGCGGACGCCAGACGAATCGACAAGATGACCGAGGATAGTAATTTGGCGGCGACCAAAGTGGCACTTTGAAGAATTTAACTGTAGGCCTGCAGCGCGGAACACCGAAAGAATAGAGGAAAGACGTTCAAGATGGGTTTCGAAGGTCGGAGAAAACACGATGACATCGTCTAAGTAACAGAGGCAGATGGACCATTTAAAGCTGTGCAAGAGCGTGTCCATCATACGCTCGAAGGTGGCGGGAGCGTTGCACAAGCCGAAAGGCATGACCCGGAACTGGTAAAGGCCATCTGGCGTAACAAAGGCGGTCTTCTCGCGGTCCATGTCGTCGACAGAGATTTACCAGTAACCGGAGCGCAGATCTATTGATGAAAAATACGTCGCACCGTGGAGACAATCCAACGCGTCGTCGATGCGCGGCAGAGGATATACATCTTTTTTGTAATCTTGTTCAGGTGTCGATAGTCCACGCAGAATCTCCAGGTGTTGTCTTTCTTTTTTACCAAAACAACAGGGGAAGCCCATGGACTGGATGATGGTTCAATAATGCCTTTGCCGAGCATCTTATCAACCTCCTCCTGGATAACTCGGCGCTCGGCGTGTGACACGCGGTAAGGCCGTCTGTGAATGGGCGCGGCATCGCCGGTATGTATGCGATGCTGCACCAGCGAGGTTTGGCCAAAAGGCCGACCGCCTATGTCAAAGATATCGGAGTACTGGGTCAGCAGATGCCGGAGTTCGTTGGCTTGTGAGGGTGAAAGGTCTAGGGCTATCATTTTCGTGATGTCGTCGTGCGCTGGAGCTGGCGTGGCCGCAGGCGAATTGCGGGTAGCCGAAGAGCTGGTGGAAGACTGATGCGGCGAGAGGGACAAAAGCTGGTATTCGTGTGACGGCGACAGAGTGGCGAGGGATATGCCTCTAGGTAGTACTTGAGGGCAGAGTGTAAAATTCAGTAGCGGCATATAAGCTTTTTGGTCCGATATGGTCACTACCGTGTGAGGGAAAGACACGCCATGCGAGAGTAAGGTGCTGACGTCCGGAGTGACCACATAGTCGCCATCCGGCACACTGAAATTGGGCACAACACTGATACACGTGAGTGCCTGCGGCGGTAGACGAAGAAAGTCAGCAGAACAGAGATGGATCTGCGCTGAGTCGGGAGGTTCAGGAGCATCAGGCAAATCAAGCTGGACCACACCAGCTGAACAGTCAATCACAGCTGAGTGAGCCGATAAAAAATCAAGGCCGATGATCACGTCGTGGGGGCAATGATCAAGGACATGGAACAAAACGGATGTGTGACGACCCTCAACGCTTACACGAGCGGCACACATTCCCAGCACAGCTGGTGTCCCTCCGTCAGCGACTTGTACAATGCTGGACTCGGCAGGTGTGAGAACTTTCTTCAGCCGCTTCCGAAGGTCAGCGCTCATGACTGAGATGTGTGCACCGGTGTCGATGAGGGCAGTTACTGGTAGGACATCAATTTCCACGGCGATTTGGTTCTGGTCGGTCGGCAAAGTAATCGGAGGATTTGCAGGTCGGGAGTCCAATGCAGCGTCACCTCCGGGAGCTGCATTCCTTAGTTTTCCTGAGATGATCGTCCGGAAGGACGCGGCGACGAAGGACGACGGGGCAGAGGCGAGCGGGATCGACGATCGTTTGGCGACGGTGAACGGCTTGAGCGTCTGAATGATGCAGGAGGGCTGCGGTACGAGTCGCCATAGGGCTGGTCACGGTACATGGGGTCGCAGTTCGACGAATCATTCGGCGCGGCACTAAACGGTGGACGTCGGCTGTCATTTCGGCGATAGAAAAACGTAGATCGTGAAAACGTGGACTGGCGGTGAGGGCAATAGCGAGAAATGTGACCCCCGCCGCTACAATAGAAGCATATGGGCCTGTCGTCATGTGTTCGCCACTGGGCTGGGTCTCGGTATCGTCGAAACGTCGGTGATGGCCGACGAAGCGAAGCGGCAGGGGTGACTGGAGGCCTGGTAATGGAGCAGACTGGCTGAATGCCGGCGTTCGCGAGTTCCTCGCGGACAACTGCCTTGATGAGAGAGACCGTCGCTTCTGCATTCTCTGATGGGCGTACGAGAGATGGTGCCGCAGCCTCGATTTCCCGCCGCACGATGCGCACAACGCTATCCGCGGTGCTCGGTTGAAGGGATTGATGAGCGTGGCAGCGGTGTTTGGAAGCCGCGTGAACTGTTGGGTTATGCGACGGCTCTTGGCGTGTTCGAAACGGCGGCACTCATTGATAATTTCGTCCACAGTCGAGCAGTCTCTAAAGACGAGCAAGTTGAACGCGTCATCGGCGATGCCCTTAAGGATATGGCCTACTTTGTCAATCTCGGTCATGGTGGAGTCGACGAGGCGGCAAAGAGCTAGAACGTCGAGGATGTAAGCGACGTACGACTCTGTGGCTGTTTCGGCCCGACAGGACAGGTCTTTCACGGCAGCGGACTTGCTACCGGCGGGCGGGCCAAAGAGATCGCGCAATTTCTGCTTAAATACGTCCCAACTGGTCAATTCTTCTTCGTGCGTGTCAAACCAAATGCGTGCTGGCCCCTGGAGATAGAAGAGAAGATTTGCGAGCATCACCGTGGGGTCCCATCGGTTGTGCGCTGCAACTCGTTCGTAGAGGCCAAGCCACTTTTCCACGTTCTCGTTGGACTTGGCCGAAAAAGTTCCAGGGTCACGGGGGTGAGTTAGGACGACTGTGTGTTGTGGCGTCTGGGATGCTGACGGCGCCGATGCTGGCGCCGAGTTTGATCCAGAGGCCTGGTCGTCGGTGGGCATGGTACAGCGGTTGATGACAAATCCGCTGCGGAGTTCCGTCTTGCGCGGTACCCAGCACCTCCACCAAAATGAAACGGGCACAGGAATATGCTTCTAATGTTAGTGTATTCTAGAACGGAGAGATTAGCTGGTGCAGCCCCAATGGCGGACCGTCAGCCTGCGCCCCACTCCTGCGTCTTCTTTGTTCCCCTCGAGATCGTCGTCTTCGTCCGTGTTCTAGCACCGTGACAATATTTTTTTGGTTCTCCGGACAAGGAACGATTTGTTAAAAAAGCTTTGCTGTTTAAAGTGCTGTCGGACCCCTTTAGGAAAGTGCGCAAGGTTCGAATATACGACGTGACTGGGCGCTTGCGTGCAGTGACATCAGCTCCTTCGAACATATACCAACAAGCAATCGATGATGCACATAGACCGTACGCATAAAGAAGCCGAGAGGGCGTAAAGTGTGGCCATGTCTTATCAATACTCTTGTGGCGTGTCCAGTGCTGTATGTCTTCGTGCATCACCGTCATCCTGTTGTAGCATGTTTTAGAGTGCTGATGACAAGTCTTGGAAACGCTTCGTCACATGGTACTTTTTCGAATCTCCCAGACCTTTTTAGGAGCCCAAAAACGTAAAGCCACTGAACCTATTACCATGATTTTACATTATCAGGACAATAATTTACATGCTGCAAAATTCCCAATTGAGCAATTTGTGTTTAACGCAACTGCTTGAAACTTAGACAACTATAATGTTAATTACCTCAGTTCATTGAAACAATAGCCTGAGATGGACAAGATAACAGTCAACAATACCAATATGGTTGCGTCCTTGAAGTGCACTCGTGAATTTTTATAAACCCTGACGTAATTGACGTAATTCGAGCGCTTAATTTTAAAAAAATCATAAAGGTTAACTTTGAACACCCGGTATTTTCTGTGCGCAGATTAAAATATTTCAAAAGACTTTTAGCAATAGCGAAATAAAAACCGATATACAGGGCGTCCCACTTAAACGTAATGTAATTTTTTAACTTAATGTTAGTTAGTTTTTAAAAATGACGGAGCGTGCTAGCGAGTTGCAACAAACTCGGCCATGTTAAGGATCAAGTCTCCTAGTGTTACGACTTTTTTTCATTCTTCATGATCAATTGATTAGAATAAACTAATTACCGAACTTTTTATTTGTTCGCTTCAGCAAGAAATTGTCGATACGACAAATTCATATTTGCGTGCGCCCAATTCCTTCCCAATGTCAATGCCCCGAAAGTTGTAGATCAAATAAAAAAATTCCCTTGAGCAGCATTGATGGGTATTTTGATATGTACCTTTGAAGAAAGCCCGCGAAATGTAAAAGTAACCACGTGACAACGTCACTAATTCGGCGCAAAAAAAAACTATACAAGCGCTTGTACCTGCAGCGCTGTAGCAATCAGACGCACAGTGCGAGTGACGACGAAAGTGCATTATTATGGTCCGTAGTGACGTTGTGTAAAGATGCGTTTTTTATTAAATGTGGGAACATGGGAATGTAGGCTGCATAAAGATATTATTCTCTTCGATTCGTCGAATGAAGCCCGCGCACGCACAAACACGCATCTTGTGGTTACCGCAAACGCCAAGCATGTCTCGGACAGCGCTGCAGAGACAAGTGGACGTTGTTCCCTGATCGGCTGCCTGGAAGCGCTAATTTAGTGGCGCTATCACACGGTTATTTTTGCATATCGCGGGCTTTCTTTTACGGCACATACAAGCAGACCATTTCACATTTCAATTTGATCTACAAGTTTCTCAGCGACAATTTCTTGCTGAAGCGAATAATTAAACAAGTTATCTCATTAGTTTAGGCCAAGTTATTGATTTTGGAAAAGGAAAAAAAATCGTAACACTAGGGCACTTGATCCTCAACATGTATGAGTTTCTTGCAAATCACTAAGACGCTCCATCATTTTTGAAAACCTGGTTACACTTAGGTGGGACATCCTTTATGTGTCGGGGCAACCAAAAAGAAAAATGTATGGTGCTCAGCTCGTAAGACAGAACTATATCTTGCATACGCATGCCACACAAATACAAGGAGATTTAAAGCACGTAACAATATAACACACTGCAATCTAAAGTTCGGCAGGAATAAAGGTATCACAGTACACCTTTGCTTTTGTTAGATTATGACTAAATGTGCAAATAAAGGGCAACTAGGGTCGTTATCGGCCGCTACACGAGAAAACAACTTTGCACTGCTGGCAAGTAGCAGTTTCAGATTAGCTTATACCATGACATAAGCCGCCCTTGATTGCTACATAACCAGCCAAAAGCGAAGATAGGCATTTTCTTCTTACTTAACTTCGCACTTCCTGACTGTGCGAGAAACATTCCTGAAACCTTATACAAAGAGTGAAGGGAGACTCATAACAAAGTAAACTACGTTCCAAAGCATTTAAAACGCGAAGGTAAATGTGTAATACACGACAAAAGAACAAGAAATGAACAAGTTGCGTTATTAAGTCAGAGTCGCATATGTATATCACAGTTTCTAGAATGCGCGAAACTTCCTTGCAGGACATGTTGAGGCAAGAGAAAATTTTTTATCAGGATGACACTACAACATCCCCACGTCTGCCTTGAAAATAAAAACTAAAAACTTCACAATATAAACGAGAACATACTTAACAGTTGCCGTCTGCAACAAGCCGTATTCCCGGAACACACGCGTAGGCCAAGGATCGGGAGCGTGGTCGAAGCTTGCACTTGGGTAGAAGAGGGGAGAAGAGAGTCCCAAGCCAACTTCTCGACGCAAAATACGTCGGCAGGCTTGGCGGCAGTGCACTTTTCTTCTTTTTCTTTGCAGTGGCCCTCCTGTCGTGTCTTTCTCCTCCTCGGACATAAATGGCACCCTACCATGAGAAAAAAAAAATAAATAGAATAAACGGAGCAAATTCTTCCAACATTTGTAGGCACACCGATTGTTAGCTACAGGATGGCAGTAAACGAAAGAAAAATAAGCGCACAGTTGAAGGGAGCAAAGGTGAAAAACTATTTACTAGGGTAATTAAACGGTCTGAATAAAGCATAACCACACACTTCGCATAGCCGCCGACGTCGCTCGCATGACGGACATCGCTCTCTCTTTCACGGCCAGTCAGGTGGCTATCGGTCATTTCGATCTCCCTCGCTTTTTTTTTTCTGTTTCTAGGTTTTTATTTTTGCATGTGATGGCTTCTCCGGCAGCTCCGGGCACTCGCGCTCATGCGCACTGCCACGAACGCGCGAACACATGCGCCCACGAACACTGCTCAACGGGTTTTCAACGAGGCAGAGTGGCCCCCAGACCGAGAAAGCTTTCTTCTAGGCCGTCCAAGGAGAGATTCTTGTAAACACGGAAATATGACGGGGGGGGGGGGGGGGGGCGTGCACGATAACTGTCTCTCCGGAAAGGACACCTCAACCACTACACTCAAGGGGAAGGGGATATGAAAGAAAAGGAACGAAAGAGGGAGTTCGAAGCACACGCACACACAAGCCCCACCGAGTCAAAGTCAGCAGTGAATCTATAGGCCGTCTAATATTCACGCAGTAAAAGAGGGGAGGGGGAAGAGAGTGACAGGAAAAGGAATAAATATAAAATCACTAAAAGTGTTTGCCAGAGGTCACGTACATGGTTCTGAAAAATGCTTAAGTAGCATTTCCTGCAGTGTTTGTGCCCCTCCCAACACAGTCGGTATCCCCACCGCTTCTAAGAGGCGCGTGCGCGAGGAGCCAGGACGGACGACAGGCCGAGAAAAAAAGAAAGAAAAAGAAGAATACTGCAAGATTTTTACATTCTGCACGGCCGTGACAAAGTGAAGAGATCGCAGTATGGCCATGGCTGCCTGAACAGTTCGCGGTGCCCACCTTTCCCAGGAAGAGGCTTGGGTGCACCAGCCCGTGCCCGCAGCGGCGCCAGTGGGACATGCAGCATTCATTGTTCGCGTCGACCTGCGAGGTTGCTTTGCCGGTGCAATATGTCAACGGCTGGTGCACGCACACATTCCTGGAATGCACGAAGTGGGCGGAGCTCTCGTTTTGAGCGCAAGTGCTGGCAAAGGGATTCGAGGCACAACAGCGTGGAGCGAGGAATTATCCGCGAGCACGGGGACAAAAAAGGTCTACGCGAATTTCGCGGCTCGTTAAGTGTGTCAAGCTTCGAACCAGCAGAAGAAAAAGCTGTTTTCGACGTCGGGTGGATCGCCGAAGTATTGGGCGCGAGGGCCACCACTGGAGGGGCTGGCGCTGCGGTCGTTCTGACGTGCAAAGTTGGATCACGTGACCCCACGATCCCACCTCGCGCCGAGCCTCCTCCGAAGCGGACGGTTCACGCATTTCACGCGCGCTTCAACAGCCATTGGCCAGCGTTTTTATCTACAAACATCGTCGATTCGCGTTTATTTCACGTTCGCGGACACCTAGCGACCACAAAAGCTGAAAAGTGCGCTCGGAGTTATTGGAAACTTGGTATTTTCTAAAAAACGTCGTCTGCAAAATGAACCCAGCCAGTATCACTTCTTCCCCTTTTACACCCAGGCCATTAACCAGGCTAACGTCTCCGGATTCATCAATAAAATATTCTCTCTCTCTCTCTCCCCTTTTACACTGCAGACGACGACGTGGCCAGCTTCAAACATAGATTCTCCTTCTATCAGCAGCTGCTGGGTGTCATACGGCTCATCGATGAAGGTGTAGATGCTGGACACTGATAGTTTCACTGAATCATTTAGACCACAATAAGTTACACCTTACAGCGTATACTAGTGCAAAGGGACTCCGGAACGTTTTTCGGAGTGTGTGTGTGCGGGGGGGAGGGGGGGGGGCATTTATTGTCGTCTTTGCATGTTGTGTTGATTATTTTTGTTCTCAGTATTTGTCGATTCTAATTTATTTAAAATGCATATTATGTATTATTATTTACTATAATATTAATGAAATCAATTATTGTTTTAATTCATTTTATCCGTTTAATATTTTACATATTTTCATCATCGCTTATTTCACATTGGTATACATTTCAAAATGTTTGGGACTTTCAGAAGTACTGAAAACCTGCGGCACACCGCGCAACCCACGTGGTTGTGTGATCCAGTGTTTTGGAAAGCACTGCACCTCAGAACCACGCAGTAAAAGAGGGGAGGGGGAAGAGAGTGACAGGAAAAGGAATAAATATAAAATCACTAAAAGTGTTTGCCAGAGGTCACGTACACGGTTCTGAAAAATGCTTAAGTAGCATTTCCTGCAGTGTTTGTGCCCCTCCCAACACAGTCGGTATCCCCACCGCTTCTAAGAGGCGCGTGCGCGAGGAGCCAGGACGGACGACAGGCCGAGAAAAAAAGAAAGAAAAAGAAGAATACTGCAAGATTTTTACATTTTGCACGGCCGTGACAAAGTGAAGAGATCGCAGTATGGCCATGGCTGCCTGAACAGTTCGCGGTGCCCACCTTTCCCACGAAGAGGCTTGGGTGCACCAGCCCGTGCCCGCAGCGGCGCCAGTGGGACATGCAGCATTCATTGTTCGCGTCGACCTGCGAGGTTGCTTTGCCGGTGCAATATGTCAACGGCTGATGCACGCACACTGGAATGCACGAAGTGGGCGGAGCTCTCGTTTTGAGCGCAAGTGCTGGCAAAGGGATTCGAGGCACAACAGCGTGGAGCGAGGAATTATCCGCGAGCACGGGGACAAAAAAGGTCTACGCGAATTTCGCGGCTCGTTAAGTGTGTCAAGCTTCGAACCAGCAGAAGAAAAAGCTGTTTTCGACGTCGGGTGGATCGCCGAAGTATATTCTGGAAAGTTCACTTTCCATACGGCCTCCTCTGGCGAGACTCTCGGCCCTGTTCTTCGCCACAACTTTGGAAAGCTTTTCTGAGTTGCCAGCTGATGGGGCTGTTCTACGAACATGTTCGCCATTCGCCCCTCTTTTTCGTTTTCCCATGCATTCTTTCCTACAGGAGCACTAAAATTGACTTCACTTCCTCGCCTGTGCTGTTTTGGGAGTCACGCATATTTACATGCAGAGAATATTGTGGCGGCATCACGGGACGTCTGGGACGGCCACGGCCGCTGCATCGACGTGGTTCAACACCGCCCCCCCCCCCCCTTCTTGCTTTGCCCCCCTCATGCCAACCTCTTCCCTCTGCCTGGTCACTGCGCGTGCTTACATCGCGCCTGGACTTGACTTGCGGAAGTCGGCCCGAGGCACGAAGCGGACTTGAAACCGTCCAAGTCTGCTTTCGCGTTTCATAGATGCTCGACCTGACCAGACCTGACTTACTTGAGCAAGTCAAGGCCGTGCTTCAATGCAAGCGCGTGTTGCTCGTCTGTGTTCGAGGTTAATAATAAATTCATTAGCGTAAGACACGTTGTACGGCAAAAAAGTACGCCTTCTTCGAAATATCAGTCAGCGCACACACTCTGAAGTGTGCTTTGGGTCAAGTTATTGCATTCCGCGACGGGCTGCTGCTGTGATATACAGTGTTGCTTGCTGAAAGAGGCCATTATCCGCGGGTTTCAGGGCGGTCTCCAAGAGCTGCACAACCTTCCTTGTTTCGGTTTTCGCTTCTCTTTACCTAAAGGTCTTGTTTCGCATGTGTATAATTGCCCATACAGAAGCCAAAGATTGGTGTGCCTTCATGGTGCCTTTAAACGGCTCTTGCTCTAGATTGTCCCAAGGCGCTCGTGAGTCGTCTGGGCTGACACCTTGATGTGATATGCCGGTGCGATCGCATATGATCGGTTTTTGAAGGAGTTCGCCTTTCTTTCTCCCGTAGGCACTCCAAAAGAATAGACCTGTCCCTGTTTGTCAACAATGTGACGTCACGCAGTGCATCGCCATCGACATCGCGGCGGACCAGTTTCGCAGTGGTTGGCAAAAAGCTCCGGCGGCAGCGTTGCCAGATGGTGAAAATGGGTACCAGATTCTGAAAATCTGGTGAAATTTGGGGGTTACTGGTGTTGATGTGTCGGAATGGCTACACCATACAAAATCTGGTGAAAATGGTGAAAAATCTTGGGAAATGGCTTGCCACTTAAATTACTTGAATTTATACTCTCAACAAGGCATACAACATACAACAAGGCATATCTCAACAAGGCATACAATGACGCGCTTAAACTAGATAGGACACCAGCGCTAGAAAAAAGAGCCCCTAAAGCGCAGGCCAACCAGCCGCTAGCATTCATAACGAAATACTCCAACTCGCTTCCAAACATAAATAATATTCTTCGGAAATACTATCCAATACTAACAAGCAACGATCGCCTTAGAAAAGCGTTTCCGGAAATACCAAGAGTCACCTACCGCCGTAATAGAAACTTTAAAGACCTGCTAGTACATGCCAAAGTAAACCCTCAGCGCACCGCCTGCGTAATAACTTGCTCCCGTCCCAGATGTAAGACTTGCAAGCATATTCAAAATGATCTTAAAGTTAAAAGCACGGGAAGTGACTATGTCCATCATGTAAAATCAAGTTTCACTTGCACTAGTTGAAACATTATTTACATGTTGGAATGTTCACTCTGTCACAAGCAGTACGTCGGCGAAACTGGTCAACCAATCAATGTTAGATTAAACGGGCACCGCGCGGACACCGCGAATAACCTGCCGAAGGCAGTGGCGCAGCATTTTAATATGACAGGTCATAATTTCGATGAACTGAAACTCTACATACTCCAAGGAAACTTCCGCTATCCGAGGGACAGAAAATACAGGGAATCGTATCTCATATACAGGTTCAATACTCTCCAACCTACAGGCATAAACCTTTCAAAGGGAACTCTTGAGTCCATTAGATACGGAAGAGTGTTAACAAAGACGACAAAAGGTTGAGGTATGCACAAGCTAACAATGTTTCTCCCAGAAAGTCTACTTTCAGGTGCTGAGCCCCCATCCAGTTCCAGGAGAACAAGGACGTTAAACAGTGTAGTTACCTTTTTTTAGCCCCATGCTTTCCATGAAATGCATTGTTGGTGCGGGACAGGTGGTATGGGGTGGAGGAGGGGGACACATGACATAGGGGTAACTTCTGTTCCGAGCATGTGTTTCCTTTTTTTCCACCCTGCTTTCTAGCCCTGTGCACACAATGCATGTGCAAGATATGTACAAAGAGCGGATTCTCTAGAAACTTTCGCTCTTGCCATTTATAGTAGTCACGCTAACACCTGTCACCTAAATACCCTTGCACCCAAACCCCCCCCCCTTTTTTTTTTCTTTTGTGTGTGTATGTTCGCACGTGCTGCTCTTCTCCTCCTCTCTTTGTAGCTAGCGCGGCGCCATGTTACGTTTTGAGAGGCCTCATCGGGCTGCGACGTCACTCCTCCAGCAGCCAATGAAAGTTGCCGGGCGCGGTCAGGCGGTGGTACGGGAGCATTTGCGGGTAGATACCGGAGGGAAATACGAGCTCCGGTCATTGTTCGCCGGAGGACAATCATGGAAGGCGCCCCGTTTCCCTCCGTGCTTCACGCGCCGGATTGAAACCGCGGCGAGGCCTCGCACGTACTCCGGCACATCCCGAGGCGTCGGGTATATGGTGACGTCACCGGAAGTAAGCGGGAGTATTATCGTGCACGACCTCCCAGCTGGGTATATTTTCGTTTACAGTGTACTTAATGAATCCTCGATCAAATATGACCATTGCGATCGTAATCACTGTTTAAATCACTAGGTCGTGCATAGTCACGCTTCGGCGCGACTGGGAACTTTTTTATAGCCACGAGATATTTTTGAGCGATCTGCGGAAACGCGGGGTTTTCGAGATCAACGTCTCCGCCACACGAGGCACATAAGGCTTTGACTCATAAGGCTCAATAAATTAAGGGGAAAAAAATGAAGGTGCGTGATCTATGATGGCAACCCAGATGGGTAGAGGAAGGGGGAGGGGGCACGGTCGGTCCAACGTTCATTTTGCGTCCATAACTCGGGAACGTATCTTGCACTACCCGGACTATTCCATAGCCGCCGAGGGAAGAAAAACAGGGAAAGGGCTGCTTTCCTTCGTTTCTCTATCTCTCTCTCCCCCTTCTTTTCGCTCGCGACTCTGTATAGGCAGAGAGTTATGAGAGAGAGAGCCTGAGTAGGAGGTTGTCTCGGTGACAATGGCCAATCAGAGACGTCGCTCACCTGTCACCAAATGGTTTAAAAACCCTGCTCTTGGGGTTGTACGTCGTCAGAGCGTTGCAGAGAGGGAACCCGAGTACAGACCAACTTCGAGCTCGATCTAAAGGTACGTATACGGATGCGCACGTGTGTACTCAGTTCCAGTAGCCTAGTACGCGCTTACGCGAGATTTATGAAGCACGTATTCTTAAAGATGCTCAATACTCTTTCCTGTATTCGCTTTGTTGTGGACATTTTCTTCGCGTGGGTTCCTTCGGCGTTTTTTTCACAAGTTTTTACATTTCTGAGCATGGCCATACCCCTTCCTCGCTCGCATAAATATCTAATCGAATGGGCACATGGGGGCAATTTTATCTCTTTCTCATAGATAGGCTTATCGTATCAATGTATGCCTACCACGCAGGGTCACCGATCTCTCTGCACAATGAACCTGCCACTTGTCGTCGTCAGCTTGCTCGTGGCTGCCTCCGCGTGGACGGCGACAAGCTGGGGCTGCCCGGTAATTGGTAGCGTACTAAGCCTGATCTGCCACGTGTGGGATCTCCTATACAGCATGCTAGGAACTCAGACCTTGAAACTGACCGAGGCCTACCAGTTTATGAGTCTGTTTGTGCGTGTGAACGCCAGCGGTGCGACGGTACAGCCTTCAGGAACATCCCGCATTCTCGCGGGCATGGTGCCGTACCAGCTTTCAGGTATGCTGCAACGCATCCTTCACGACTACACCGCGGATGCTGCCGCCTTCGGGCGGCGTGCCGAGTCGACGAAGCGGGGCGATGGACCTGTGATGCTCATTAGCAGGGCTGGGTGGCCGGTCATGCCCCGTGATGGTCGACTCAGTGAATTCGAGCACGCTTACACTGACAACGACTTCTCCTGGGTAAGTTATGAGCCCGTTGTAGCTGTTATTCTCATATATTCAGTTCAGAAGTTCCCCAGCCTTGGCTATTTGGAGTGTGGTCACCTTATTTCTTTCTCTCTCTCTCACTTTTCTGTGGCAGTATACGCCTTCGCCTTTAACAGTGTTCGTTGTATTGCCCATTTCATTGCGTAAAGTGCGAGAGGATATAGACGTAGTCGTTCTCTATCGACCGTGCTATTCAATGCTGTCAGCTGTTCATATTTGGGCTGTGCAAGCGTGGTGTATCTGATTACTGCAGGTTTCCCGTTGCGAGTGTCATTTCTGCTGTCGGAAGAAGCATGGTTCACGTGTCCCTGACATATTTCTTCAGGGTTCGTTGGACATAAGTCCTCAAGAGCCTTCTGTTACAGTCCAAAGTCCTTTCTGTGAATGACGGAACTGCTCGTAGAAGCTGAAATACCGAAGTGTAGGACAACTGCAAATTGGGAAGGTCATTTCAGACAGACAATGTTCTCCTTTAGCATTCCCCCATATAATTCCACTCTGCCACCTCCGTCCATGCAGGTTGATCGGAGCGCGTCCACATTCCCCAACGCGCGGCCGGCAAGGGGCTTCTTCCGGCGGCCTAGAGTGGAAGAGCTCGGCAGGCCACCGACCGCGGAAGAGATCGCCGAGCATGAACTGGAGATGATACAGCGCATCGACTCCAATGGCTGCCTGCAAAAGCTGTGCTGCGAGATCGGTGCCGACCCCGAACTCTACTGGCGGTACCATCCTCGCGTGGCAATGTTCCTGCGGGGGCTGCACAGGCTGGTCGGAGGTAGCAGCGCCTTGCTGCAGAGATACGACAAGGCTTTAAAAAGGGGATCCACGCAATTCTTAAGGAACAGATGGAAGTGTGGTGAAGTCTACAAGCGGTGTCGTTAAGGCATGAAGTTCACGATATCAACCTGATCCACGGGCAGAGCTCAGTAGCAAGCAAGTATTGCCATGACGCCACTTGCCCGGCATTTACACTGGACAATAAAGGCTTTTATTGGTTCTAAATGACATTTGTCGTCGTTTTCGCGTAATGACGAAACGAAGCTCGAAGGAAGCATCGATATCCCGTGAACTTCTTCATGACCTTATTTAGTGTCGGCGATACCTAGCAGTACAGGTAAAGTGCTGTTCTTCGGGCTAGCAGAAATATCACTCTCTGCATGGAAAAAGCAACTATCACAGAAGAATAAAGAGGGCGACACGATAAATAACTCTTCACGTTGCTCTCCATAAATCACATGTGCGTGAATTCTAAGCAGCAGACATTACTTTTGTTTGTTGTGTACTACTTGAAAGCACAACTTTACGGTAGATTCAGTTCTGCGGAATTTTGCAAGGTGAACTACATATTACGACAAGTGAGTGTCCTCCAACTAATCCTAGCACAAGTTAAGGTACGACGATACAGGGCGATGCTTTAGTCAAATTTGAAGCTCTCCTTTACGATATATCTATCTGAATGTCCTTGTAGCTGTGTGCGACGAGCGGGTGCACGGCAACTTCCCTATGCAAAACTCCATAAGTTGTGGGCGTCTAAAAATACGCGGAAACATTCGCAACAGACGACATATACATGTAAATTAGCGCCGTTTATTCTGCCGCAAAATTTTCTAGACAAGTGGATTTTGCCGTAGATTAGTAGCAGCGAAAACAACGAAACGTGAGCGAGAACATTACAAGAAGTCGACGAGTTAATGAGCAAACATAGTGAGCAAACATAATGAGCAAACATTGTCTGTTTGCTCATTAACTTGTCATTAACTTGTTTCTAACAAATAAAGAACGAGCCCTTGACCCCTTCCCTTTCGTTAGAAGTCGACGAGAAATTTTCGTTCTGTGTCTTACGGGGTCATGGAGTACGCGGTCACGAACACGTGCTTGCCTGTACGCATCGTCTTTTGTGATCTGTGTTACCTGTATAGGGAGCCCAACCTCAAGTTTGCGCAGCGCCGTCCGGCAGTGAAGCGGAGAGAGGTGGAACTACCGGTCGCTCCGACGGTCGCACTCGCATTGCACGAGCGGAGAAACGTGTTTCGGGAGGCTCTTATCTCGCGTTGCCCGCCCAGGCGCTGCAGTTTTTTTTGTTTGTTTTTTTTGTCAGTACGGAAAGGAGGCACACAATACAGATGCTCTGCGCGCTGTCACAGCGGTTTAGAAAAAAAAAAAGAATAGCCGAGAACTGCCCGTGAAAATCAGGCACCGTTTCCCTGGCAGAGACGGCCACCACAGCAAATCGCAAAATGATGTGATGCTTGCACGCGCGGTATCTTGGTGTCACTTTTTGCAACATAAGATATCATCAATAGTTAACACGGAGAAGCGTGATGGCCAGTCGTATTTTAACAGAACTGCGTATGTCAAGCGAAAGTGCATGCAGCAAGTATATTCGTCTTACATTTCGAAGAGTGTGCGCTTGCTAGGTCACTTACCATTTTTAATACGACAGCAGTGGTAGACGTTGGCCCCGTACATCAGTTATTAAAAACCGTGAGTACTGGTGCAGTTTTACTTCATGGCGATAAGTGCGCAAAAAGAGCACCAGGACAGAGAGGTGCAGAGAGGTGCTGTGTTTGCGCACTTATCACCATGAATGCATACTAACTGGCCCGAGTATCCGCTCTTCTGCAGTTTTACTTAATTAACTGGTGGATATGGGTTTTTAGTCGCTGTTCAGTACAAAACTTGAGTAGCTGGATGTTCATAGTGAGCGTGTTAACTCTGGCCATGGAAGCGCCTGTGCCACTGGCGGTCTGCCGCTTTGGCTAGGTAGGCCAAGTATGTGTAGAGAGAAGCAAGGTAGCGATAAAAACAGCAAAGATATTGTGCAGTCTGATGCTGTTTTTATCATCAAAAATTACATTATAACGGGAAACACACACGATCGAAGGGCGCATTTTATAGTGTTGACGAATTGGGCTTTCGAAGGGCGCATTCTATAGTGTTGACGAATTGGGCTTTTAAAACAAACAGAGCGCCATTACTGTAAGCGCACACGGTCTGAAATAATTGCTTACATTGCAGGAAACATGCGTAGTCACGGTGGGCGTTAGAGATTATCGTGCCGCATTGTAATGCAGACAAAATCAGCTTCAAAAAGATGAAACCAGCATGATGTGACGATGAGATGTCGCTATCTTTCGAGGCAGAGCTTGTACGCGGCTGTCAGCATTGCGTACTGTAATGCTGCCAGTGGCTGAGCAAGGTAGACGTAAATATGAACGGTTCATACTAATCATATAATAAATTTGAAGTCTGCTGTAGCCTGCAACCGATGGAATTTCGAGCGAACGTACACGAAATTGCAATTTCTTGCGCCTACAGCTCCGAACAGACACCACTTCACGATGCGTTTTATCGGCCGTATAATTACAGAAACTGAAAACTCGTCTCTAGTTTCACGTCAGCAACGTAGTCATCCACACGCGCTTGACAGCCACGAACACAGCATCGTCTTCAACGACCTACTAGGTCCCGTAATTGCAGTATTGAAAGTGTGGTACATGTTGAGATTGGAAGCCCGAAAATGTTTTTCAGTGCCACAAATTTTCCTGAAGTTGCCATACAACGGACACATGACGCAGCATATGCAGCCACTGAGCGCCTGCGAGTTGTGAGAGACGCCTTTGGCGGCCTAAGAACGCGCTAGCACGCGCAGAAAGCGGGCGCACTCACAGGCGGCAAGGGCGAGAGCAGATGGCGAAGCGACCGCAAATCGTACCAGCTGCCGAAACGGCGCTTTTCGGAGGCGCGCCGCAGCGCCCTCTGTCCCAGCTTGGGAGGCCTATGGTTCGAGCATACCAGTGCCGGGAAAGTCCATATCCACGAAACTTTCTGTCTGCAAGGTTGAGCTGGGGTCCATTCATAACCAGTTTTTAGACCGCGAAAAAACAGTCTCGAGCGTTTCCCTGTAAAGTTCAGAACCGAACACAGCGCTTGCTTATACTTATAATATTGCACGGACACGCACGGCCATGCTTATACTTATTGCTCTCTTCTACTCGCTCTTCTTTCTTTTTAGGGGCCCGTTCCGCATTATTTGCTAATCGAAACAACTTGTAGCCGTCACCGAAGCCACGTGCTTTTTTTACAAATCACTGTAAACAAAAATTACCCGAGATGGGAGTAAATGGACCTGTCCTCTAGCGCATTCCCTGATGAGAGTTTAATATGCTCCGGTCATGCGGAGTAAAAGATTTACTCCGCTTGACCGCAGCTGTATTTACATCCATCGAGGAGCTTTTGCGGGTAGCTATGGGAGTATTTGTTTACATCCATCGCGGAGCTCTTGCGGGTACCTATATGGGAGTTTATGTTTACATCAATGTATGAGCTTTTGCTGAAGCCAGCTAAGCCTAGGCGTGGTCCGGGACAATTTCTTGCATAATTTTATTAATATTCGATCTACCTGGGTAAATTTGGTATCCTTTTGGTCCTTTCTCCTTCCGGTCGATAGCCTTGACGTTTGCTTTCCGATAATCCTGGCTTGTCCGCATACAATCTTGATAATTTCGGAAGCCTACAACCACGTCAACACTCGCTGGGCGGTGGTGCCCCAGCCACTTCGTAACAAAATATTTCCGATTCGCGCATCACTGTGGTGGTCTGGTCGATGCGCGGCATTCGGCGTCTGGCTGGAGGAGCAGAGCGGTTACCAGTGGAAAGAGCCTTGACACGTTTACACAGAACACTGATCGGCCGTTGCAAACTCACTGCGCACTCAAGACTCGTTTAAAAAAACGAAGTGGCGCTTCACTTGGACGCACTAAGCACACGTGCGAGCACGCACAGATACAAATCCCACCGACGATTCGTCGAACCAAGCAATGCACTGGAGCATCACACGGAAGCACTAAACAGACGCGCGCGCTCAAGCGCGCATACACACACACATCACACCGCCGCAAGAGCGTCGCAACCGAAGACGGCTGTTAAAAACTCCCATGTGGGGGTTGGGACCACGTGAACTGAAACTCCGTGTGGGTAGTATAATAAGGTCATGTCGTTTTTATACTCCGTCACTTAGCAATGGTGGTAAAATGATGTCATGCGCCGAATTCACTCCGCTATGACGGAGTAAATGGTTGGGGCATGGGAGTTTTTTCGGTTGACGCGCTGGTAAAAGCTCCCATCTCGGGTAATTTTTGTTTACAGTGAGGAAAGCGCGGAGTGTTAACTCCCGTCCCCCTTGTGCACACACACACATACACAAGTGTTCCTTTGTACTCATCACACACACACACACACGTGTTCCTTTGTACTTCGCTTACCAGCGGCAATGCTCGAGCCACTCTACCGAAGGAGATGACTGGCCGTTCACGCTCTCGACGGTCTTCTCTCTGCCGGAGCCCTCCAGTACGGCTTTTCTCTCCTTCCTATCTCTTTCAGTCCCTTTCCCCTACACCCGCGGACGCTTGGCCGTGCTCCCAACATGGGCTGCAGATATTAGAGTCCCTTCCTCTACCGAACCGCAATCATCTCTCACCTGTGCGAGCAGAGTTGCGGGTATGTATGTCCGCCATCTTTCAAGCGCAAGGAGCCAGTGCGCTGAGGAAAAGCCAAATGTCACCTTTGCAGCACGCGAGGTCTTCGTAACATGGTGATGGTGATCCAAGTGCACTTCACCGGCGTTATACCCGCTTTGTTAGCGACAATAGGAATCCTGCTGATCCCTTGTGTACATTTGAACAACAATAGCTGTTCTAACTATTGTCAACGATGACAAACATGCTGCTGTATTTCGCTCGCGCCCTTATGGCGCCATCAGTGGAGAACAATGTCAGTAAGCAGCTACAAACTGATTCAAGAAAGAAACACCGGCTGTTTCTCGAGCGACATTTTGTTATAACGGAAGGATAAAAACTCAGATAAATGTAGTGAATGGTGGCCTGGACGTTAGTTATGTTCGTCATTGAATAAAGCACTAAAAAGTGATGGCACTTCCATCCCAACTCGTTTCTCTGTGTCTGAGCGGCAGTTCGCCCGCTCCGTCGACTCTTTCTTACCCATCCTCGTCAGCTAGCGTTTGCGCCTGCTCCGCGGCGTAGACTTTCTTACGAAACGCTAGAGGGAAATGTGGCGCTAATATCTATGGGCGTTTCAAGTGAGGCGGTTGAGCCAGCATGGGAATGAATGGTATGACACGGATTTGCCTAGTCTTTGTTCCTTTGACTTCATAGGGCTTTGCGACTTCAAGAAAAATGGGTCGTTTACGACGAAATATTGCACTAAAACGGAAGAGTTTTTAATAGTTATGTACGTGCACAGATAATTATTGACTTTTTGTGGTTAGAGAAATACCGAACCCTCAGAAATTTAGCAACATTATGCGATAATTGCAGTGTCGCCTCGTAGACTTGTGCCCAGATTTAGCAGCGTCTATAAAGGTCTAAATTGCCGATATAATCGCGTCCGAATTTAATATAGGTATTTTGCTCTTACAAGCGACGTCCTAATGTTTCAAGTATTTAAAAGGTAGGTGTTTCTTCCTAATGAAACAAACCGGCTTTCGCTTGCTTCTTTTAAGTGCAGGGCAATCGCTGTACTGCATTTTTACAAACTATGTGGGACCAGGTGTTCTGTGACAGCGCGAGGCCTTAGCATTTGCGAAATAAAATATCCCACAGCGTTTCGTGGCTGGTCTTGTGCAAAACGTGATGTGAAATCAAACAGCCGTGGGCGTTCAAATGCGTCGGAATCTGCGCCTCATCCTTGATCTGACCTGACTTTTTGAGCGTCGTCTGCCAGCGTCGTTTTGAGCGTCGCTAATCAGAGCTGGTTTAGGGACGTTAAACCCCACCAATCAATCAATCAGATCAATCAATTGAGCGTCGCCTGCGGGTGCCTCTGCCTATCGTTCAGTCGGCGTCGCCTTACCACGATAACTGTGCTTGGCGCATTTCGTCGGCGTTGACTTAGATAGCGCAATTTAAATGGTGTAGTACAAGTTATACGAACTACCTTGTACAAGGAGTGCACGTTAGCCGTGGACGCGGCACCAAGCTTACAGTTTCTGTCGCATATGATACAAACTAAAGTAAAAAATTGGCAGATTCCAAGTGCAGTGGGAATCAAGGAAATGCGAAGCACGCATAAGGAACGTAAAATGGGTTGGCAATGTTGTCTCGCTATACCGAGTTTGGTACATATGAAGTTAACGAAACGGCCGCAAGAGCACCATGACTGTGGCATGTAAACCATGAAGTTCGGCGAGTTTGACCCTATCTATCTATCTATCTATCTATCTATCTATCTATCTATCTATCTATCTATCTATCTATCTATCTATCTATCTATCTATCTATCTAGCCGCCTACGATTTTGTGCTTTCCTGGCCGTTTCGCTAATCGGATATTTACGAAAATTGGTATGCCACATCATGACTACATGACGAACATAAATGACAGGTCATAACATGAAAATCATGATATGCATGTCATAAGCGGCATGATTTACATGCCACGGTCTTAGGGCTCTCCTGGCCGTTTCGCTTATGGGATGTATGCGAAAATTGGTATGGCACAACATGACTGCCTGACGAACATAAATGGCAGGTCACAACATGAAAATCGTGATATGCATGTCATGAGTGACATGATTTACATGCGACGATCTGGTGCTCTCCTGGCAGTTTCGTTAATGGGATGTATACGAAAATTGGTATGCCACGACATGACTGCATGGTCAACATGACTGACAGGTCACAACATGAAAATCATGATATGCATGTCATGGGCGACATGATTTACATGCCACGCGTTTCGTTAACGGGATGTATACGAAAATCGGCATGCCACAAGATGACTGCATCATGAACGTAAATGACAGGTCATAACATAAAAATCATGACATGCATGTCATGAGCGACATGATTTACATGCCACGGTCTTGGTGCTCTCTTGGCCGTTTCGTTAGTGGGATGTGTAGGAAAATTGGTATGCAACAATATGACTGCATGACGAACATAAATGACAGGTCATAACATGAAAGGCATAACATGCATGTCATGGGCGGCATGATTTACATGCCAGGCGTTTCGTTAATGGGCTGGTGCACCAGCCTTTGTGAAAGGCTGGTCATTGGTGCCCATCTGGCCGAACCAGCCTGAGAGCATAAGAAACGTCATTTTTTCGTTGTGTTCCGTAGGGATTGGTTGTGCCGCACCGAGAGCAAGTGCTGTTGTAATGGCCTCCAGAAAACGGAAGCGAATTTCGCTCAGCGACAAAATGAAAATAGTGAGTGCAGTTGCACGGGGGTTGCCAAAGCGATGGGACTATCAAAGCAGACGGTGAGTTCCATCGTCCACAACAAAGGCATCGCCGGCAAGCAAGCCTCGAGTGAACTTAACCCTAAGCGCTTCAGGCTCCGTGAAGCGACCTACCCGGACGTTGAGTCTGCGGTTTTGATGTGGCTGCGCGGTGCCCCGAGCTCGCGATATTCCCGTTAATGGACTACTATTGAAGAAGCGGGCCGATCAATTAGCCGTGCTCCTCGCCGACACGACGATGTCACGTTCAGCGACGGATGGCTGAAGCGTTTCAAGGGGAAGCACGGCGTGACATTTTTACAAGTGTGCGGTGAACGCAACAGCGTGACTGTCGACGCTGTCTCAGGGTGGAAGGCTGATGAGCTGCCGGCACTCCTCGCCAGGTACGGGGACAGAGACATATTCAATGCAGACCAGAGGGGTCTGTTTTATAAGGCGGAACCTAATAAGACGTACGCGACTTCCGGGAGCCACTGTCACGGTGACAAGCGCTCTAAGGAATGTTTGACAGTGTTATTCTGCTGCAACACAGACGGCACAGAAAGAACAAAGCTCTTGCTCATTGGGAAATCCGAACACCCCCGCGCCTTGCGGCACGTGAAGAATATGCCAGTTGAGCGGACCGCAAATACAAAGGCGTGGATGACCAAGGAGATTTTCAACAACTGGCTGCTGCGGTTTGATAAGCAATTGGTAAAGCAGCACAGAAAAGTGCTGCTTTTCCTAGATAACTGCTCCAGCCACATGAAGCCGCCCCAGCTCGAAGCAATTGAGCTAGCTTACTTTCCGCCAAACGCGACATCCATCCTCCAGCCTATCGATCAAGGTATCGTGCGCTCTGTGAAAGCCGCCTACCGTACATGCCTTGTCGAGCGCTTGCTGTTCGACATGCAGGGCAATCGGGAATCGAAAGTCAGATTCCCAGTCGAAGTTTTGGCAAGTGTATGGCAACAGCTGAAGACTGAGGTTGTCAAGAACTGCTTCAGGAAAGCTGGTTTTAAGAGAGATATTAATGAGGCTGCCAGCGAAGAGTCGTCCATTCCTGTTGAGCCATGAGACCCATCAGTGTGGTCTCAAGTCAGGGAAGCATTCGGAGCGGAAAGCTTCTCCGACTTTGTAACATTCGACGATTGTGTTATCGACAACGAGCAGCTGACAGACGAGGACTTGAGAGCTGCAATCGAAGGCCGTTAAAAACTGTCGTAAGACGACAGCGACCAAGAAAATGAGTCACGTGCAGTCAGGCTGACCTCACAGGAAGTGACCTACCGCATCGATGAACACAAAGAGTATTTTCAACAGCAGCAAGACGACTGCTCCGTTCAGGTTTTGCAGCTCTCCGAAATGCGACGAAAAGTGATTGCATCCTCACTCAAGGGGGGGCCGCCATCGCTGATAGTTTTTTTCGAGTTAGGTGCCAATAAAAAGCTGTTTGCTTGTTTGTTTGTTTGTTTGTTTGTTTGTTTGTTTGTTTGTTTGTTTTTACCTAGTATGTTGGTTGTTCTCTCCGCAATTGCGTCGTGAGGCATCGCGACCGATTTTATGGAAGTGAGGCGTTCCAGAGGTCCCAGCCCAAATACCGGTGAGTTCCACGGAGCAGTTCCAATGAATAATTTTGTACGCGCGAGGTGTGTTGGTATGAACGCGCTTGCTAATTCAGCTTAGCATTGGTCCTGGATTATCTGAGGCATAAATGCATACGTGTAAAAATGAATTTGTGATGTCGACCGACAATTAAGTTAGGACCTCAGCTGGAACCAGTTCCTTTTGTAACGTGACCGGCTTTGTGACGTCGAGCTGTTAGATTAGTACCTTTTGGACTGAGCCTCGCTAATGTTTACATGGGTTCGGCAGCCACCCACCAGGCCTTCCTGCACTTGGTACAGTCACACTTGCTGATGAAAGTAGAACATGTGCTACAATTATAAATTATCACTGTCGGTCGTAGCCATGCCGTGGAGTCTGTATTCGGCGGCAGGTATTTATAAAAGAAGAAATCACGCAGCTGAGCGAGGTCCACGATGATAAACACGCGGTCCTTGCACCCCTCCGCAGCCCCCCCCCCCCCCCTTACCTGTTCTGTTCTGTGGCTGGATATTAAGGACTTCGGATAAAACGGACATTTTTTCCTGGAATATGAGGGTCCATCGTAACAAGAGTCGACTGTATCTATATCAATCCCAGAAAAATTGTTCGTTGATCGCCGGGACAGTGAATCTAACGCACGACGTCACAGTTCTTAGGCGCCTCCCTCTGACCATTCAGCCAAAATAGCGTCTTCTCGTCCAATGCACGTGGTAAGCCACATGTATTTGGCGAATTGCATTTGGAACTGGCAAGATACTAGCCTCTCTGAGCTGCATCCCACCGACAATGCCAAGGAGGTCCATTCAAACATTGCTTATGAAATGGCGCCGTGCTATCGCGTACTATTTCAGCTGCATAGCAGCCCGTTGATGGCAATGCCGGTCGTAGATCTTCAGCCGCTTCGACAGAATACCAGTTGCGCTGAATGAAAAGCACGCTTGCATGCATATCCACATTCCGCAGTTGCACAACTACATGCGTTGCGATCGCATTCAGTGCTTTGCCCTTCTGACGAAACAATGCGGTGTTTTTATTTCAGTATAAACGACCTCGTCTGTGGCATAGTCAGTCGTCGTACAATGGTGGCCATGCAAAACATGCGAATGGCGCAAGTACAGCTTCAAGTACTAATAGCCTTTATTCATTTTTTTAACTACTACTAATGCAGGAATTCGAGTCACCGCTCACAAAACCATTCCTGTACAAAGTTCACTCTTCACTATGTATAGGAACTATGCGACTTACTGGTATCACTTGCTAAACATGTGAACTTTTCATACTCGTCCTATTTACGTATATTGAAGGGCACTGCTTTCTTTTTAATTTTCATTGTATAACCCGTAAAGCGAGAACGCAGCACTCATCGGCAGCAACCTCTAACACGTTACAGAATCGCGTCACAGAACGTATTCAACATCACACAGTAACAACTTCCAGCTATGTACGTCGTACAAAGCAGATGCGCATCAGGAGTGTGAAATGGCCTAACCTGCATGGCATCCGTCATCTTTTGCAGCTTATGCACGTGAAAATGTGTTGACATGCTGGTATCGGCGAAACGCATGTTCAGCGCGGCAGTCCGGTGCACACAGTATACGCATTCAACAAGTCCGGCATCAATGTCAAACTTGCTGCGAATATGAAATCCACCGTCCGCATCAACTTAAACGCATCTGGAAGACGCATTTAAAGGGTCCCGCACCGACTCTGCCCAGCCCGCGCTGACAAACGTGCACTGTATGAATTGGTGGTTTTTTTTTTTTTTTCTGAGACAAACCTCACTGCACTCCCACATCTTACAATAGCCCTAAATCGTTTGTATCTGTTCCAAGCAAACATTGCGCGCAGGCGATTACGTTTCCCTATAACCGAATTGCTACCCGCCCCGCAAGGAGCTCAAATTTCAAATTGCGTATCGTTTTTCTCTCATCTCGCGTGCATTGTGCGTCAAGCTGATAGGACAGTGCTCCTCACAGCGCACGGCGCGCGGCGTCAGCACAAAAACTTCTGCGTCACTACAAAACGTGACACGTGACAGTTGAAAAAAGCGCGTCGAGGCGTCCCGAACCAATCAGGAAGCGGCGCTCCGCTATCTGGCTCCTAGTCTTTGCCGTTGCTGCTGTTGCTTCCCCTGACCCTCGCCTCCTGAAATCCTTATTTCGCACTGCTTCAAAGATATTTATCTCTGCTAATAACGGGCCAATTTCAATTATTCTTGTGGTAGAGCGCTCCCTGTAGGGCACCTAAGAAGTTTAACCCTTTTATCAAATCTTGCTATGTCGCCTGGTGAGGGAACCCTTTCACTCACGCAGAACATTTACGCTCAAACAAGGCTTGTAGGATGCCCAAAATATCCAGCTCCTTGATGTCCCGCACATATGATAACGTACCTAATCAACTATGCTGATATTTCATACGAAAGCTCACATGCCTCTCGTATCTTTGCGGTGTTGGAGATCTAAAAAGTATCACCCAAGCTGAAACATTGGTATGACCACGGTGGCTTCCTTTAATAAATAACGACCTCCCGTAGTGCTAACAGAAAATGGTCACCATTTGTGAATAAATGTCAGAGTTCGAGCTGCAATATGCTAACGTTCCATACGCGAGGCATGACATCGCTGACAATGTAATTCACTATCTTGTCGGCATGTTTATCTATTCGAGATGGTATGTACAAGCAAATGGGGCGGCATAGTATTGTTTGTATCCTTGCATGCGTCTTATGCATCGCCATAATGATCGACATCGTCAACCTTTGCAATCCGGCCCGCGCACACAGCTCTCAAGGCTTTGTGCCGGCATTATGATGTTGCTACTCAACTCGACCGTTGTTAGTGACGTAGTCAAACTGCAGCGCGAAGGCGGAGGCTGACATGTACTTCGGTTTGCACACACGCGCTTTCCTGCAAACTGAACGTTGCTCCTAACGCACAGCAAGTAAACAAAATAAATATTACACTGTGTATACATAGAACTGAAAAGACTTGTGGAACCTAAAGCGCAGTTCGTTTGGCATTACATTCGCAAACGGCAAATGTTGATATTGTTAATTTAAATGTGAAAGCGCGGAAATGTATTCAGACAGCTGGCGCATTGCTGCGAGCCATACTGTCATAAAAGATTTGTTATTTGATGCGCTCCCCGCTCATTTTCACGGTCATTGGCATCAAACTGGGCCTTTAGGTGTTGATTCTAGTCTTGCAACACACAATGAGGTGCGCGTTAGTCGGTGAGGGGGTCAACAATATATCTCTACTCTGATAGAGACCACACCGTAGAAATACATTGTGTAAAATTTCTGTGTGTATGTATGATTTATTTTGTTTAAGGATACAAGTTACTAGGTCTCTTCTTACTAAAATTCAGATTCCTTTTATTTTTTATTTTACTGGAATACTGTGCACTGTGAGAAACTGCGGAAGGACAGGGGACTCTGTCATGCTTGATTGCCTGTAGCCCCTGCCCTTGGAGTGAGCTGTGAAACATGTATGCTTACTGTGTATAAAGAGGCAGAGCTTTCACATGCTGGCGATGAAGCTCTCACAACTACCCTTTGGCAGGCTAATGCCCTATACGAATCGCGTCTATATTATTTTCTGTGCTACTACCAACACGTGTGACTGCATGTATTCGCCAGACCATGGACGCAATTTTCCTGACATTTTGGCTTCGTTCGCTTTCACAGTGCTCGCGATCAGAAACTGTTAACTGTAACTGTCAACACGCGCAATAATTGTTGCGTAGGCGCTACAGAGTAGCCTGTGCGATAATTTCAGAAGGTTGCAAAAATAGTGCCCCCAAACTAAGTTGCTTTGGGGCACTGTTCTCGCAGCCTACTAAAATTACAACACAGGCTACCCTGTGCCCAACAAAATCTGTCCAATAGCTGCCCTATCAAATGTATAGCACGAAGTTCGGGAAGACTGTTCCAGTACTGTTAATGGTCACATTGATTAGTTTACATGCAACATTAATGCAATAACCACTTTTCTAGCCAGTCGTCACTACTTAGATGCTGTCGTGCGGCGCAGCCGAACTCAAGGAAGCGCGATCAACTCCCGGCTACGGCGAACGCATTTCAACGCACCCGTGTGCATAACTGTACAGCGCATGACTTTGCACTTGCTTTCATTCGTGCCAAGCTGAACTTTCCAATATTCAAGACCGAGTAGCCGCTAAGAGCCTGTCGTAATGAAGTTTACACGCGCAATAACAAACCACAATCGGTAAAAATTATTCCTTAGCTCTTAAAGACCCCATGCCTCATACATAATTCAGTCGCGATATTGAAGCGCGAAACTTCATTATATTTCATTATGCATTCTCCCACCAACCTACGTTAATGAATGATAAACATGGGCTTTGTGGAAATATTTCTTCTAATCTGCGACTCTGTAACCATAGCTGTATCCACAAAATGCAACCTTACTTTACCTGCGCATCTAAATTGCTTAACAAACTAAAGTGTTTTTGCTGCACAAAGCGTCCTACCACTTTCACGCTGCGCAGGAAGTCAACGATTGCGCCTCACAGAGTTTTCTATAACGTGCAAACGAAACAATCTCATTGCATGCAGTTCAAAATCTCTGGGACTCAAGGCGCACAGAATGGTTCCGGCTGGAAGAGGAATGTGTTGGTTAATGGTGATGCGGACACACGAACAAAAGTAGCACTAAGACCGGGCACGTGTAGTGTTTCGTTCCCACCGGCGAGGCTGTGTTCCGTGTCACATCACTAGCAGTGCAAGCAGCCACTTCTTTCCGGTGCTTTGCTTGCACTCAGCGTGTTCACTTATCGAAGCAGACTTCTGCACGGAACGACTGTGCATCTTCATCGACGCCTTTAACGACAACGTCCCCAGCAAGGCTGGTTAAAGTCCTTCACAGCTTGCGCCTCCGGTGGCGACTGTGGAGCGGGTCCGATGGCTGCAGTGGCGACGATGCCAGCCTGCGTCACAGACCCAAAGCGGCCGCATGTTTCTGAGCCTTCAGCCGTAGGTCAGCGATGCTGGAATTCTTAGTCGTGAGTCTCTCGGCAGCCATGAGTGCCGTGGTCAACCCGCCAGGAAATGGCATGTGCGTGGGGTAGAACAGAAGGCTGGCTGCAGCTGCAGCCGCCGCGGCTGAAGAAGGCGGCGGAGGCACGGGAGGCGGCGGCACGGGCGGAGGTGCACGGCCCGATGCGACGGCGGCAGCAGCCGCTGCAGCAACAGCCGAGTAGTGGTGAGCGGCAGCGAGCAGCCCCGTGGGGTCGGCGGCGTAGGGAAGGAAAGTTGCCGCAGCCGCGGCGGCTGCGGCTGCAGCGGCTGCCGTTCCGCCGCTTCCACCACCTCCTCTGGCACCCGCTGTTCCGCTGATCGAAACAGTGGTGGCGGCGGAATGCGGCGGCAGGAACAGCCGCTCGGATGGATGCCTGGGCGCTTGTGGCGGCGGTGGTGGAGGGGGAGTCGCGCTTACGTTGATGTAAGGTGCGATGCGGGACGACTCGATCGGCGTGCTGGTCGCCATCATGAGGCCTGCGATAAGACGGAAGGCAAGGATCAGTAAAGCTAAATGATAGATGAGAGGAACCAAATAAAAGTTCACTGGCGCTAACTCACAGGACCAGCGGAGTGCTCATTACCTGCGTATTGTACTTGCAACGCTACAGCAGCAAATAATAAAGCTGTGACGCATTATGAAAAAAAGGGTGACCGCATGCGGTCAAAAAAGGGTGAGTTTTCTATGGCACAAGTTGCTCTTTAACTGCGCTTATGGAACTGCTTGCACACAATTCAACTTTTGCGGCAATCACGAGCGTTTTTGCGCGTCTTCCACCATATTTGCCCTCATGAGCTAAAACAATGTAGATATCATTACACCAGCCACATTATGCGTAGTGTATAGTTGTGAAATTCGCAGCCGATCTCAAGAATGGTGGCTGTTGAGCATTGTATCTGTGCTACGTAGAAATTAGTGAAAGCCAGCAGCATCTGTTGTAATTAATATATTGTATAAGTACACAGAAAGGGCCAGTTTGTTCGCACACGAAAGCCATCGATATTATTGAGCTGCTATTTAGGATGACTTAAAGCTATCAGGTCAGCTCGGAAGAAAGAATTTGACCAAAATGCCAATCCCTCATGACCGAAAGAACTTACGAGGCGACCGAGCGAGACACTCGTGGTGGCGAGCTCTGGAAATTTCGACCTCTTGGGGTTCTTTAAAGGACAGCACCGCCGTTTCTTTTAACCATGTTCCGATATCGCTGTTTCCCAATAGTACTGAAAGCCCTGAAGCAGCCAGGGTCATTCAATGTGCTCAGAAGCTCACCAATAATTTTAAATAACGTAATGAATGATGCGTTCATACCGAAACAGGTAAAAGCTTCGTGTAGTGTATGCGATGACGTCACGGCCTCCCCGCCATCAGAAATATGGAGCTGGTGCAATAAAATGAAAGTGCCGATATCATACAACGATGTATTGACCTTTATTGAACTTCGCAGCGATGATTTGAGCATTGAAGTATCGCTGCTTTGCTTTAGACGGCCCGTCTACTCGGGAAGGCAGCGTTGCAGGTTATGACGTCAAAAACGCAGGGCGCTAAAAATTTTCTAAATACACTTTCAGGAAAACTAAAACGCCTAGCAACCGCCTGGCTCGGCATATACTATTGCAGCAGCGAGGAAAAGATATCTTGAAAATTTGATATCAGCGAAAAATGAAAAAAGTTCGACAATCCCTAAGCATATTCTTATGAGCTGAGAACGCGAAAGCTCTCTTAGCTCGTTTAGCTCTTAGCTGAGAACGCGAAAGCTCTCTTAGCTCTCTTAGCTCTTTTGCTTCCTGGGCTTTTCTTGTAGTTGCCGACTCAGGCGGCGGTCGTAGCACTGCCGTTGATGTCCGTTGTGCTCGCTTTGGCAATGCCTGCTCCGCCTTTCTAGTAGCAGGTGACTTCGGCGGTGGCCGTAGAGCCGCAACAGCAGCACGGCGTCGTCATTCTCTTGGCTTTCTCTCTCTTCTTCGTAGTTAGTGACTTGGGTGTGCAGCGTGCACGTTTAATTTACGCTCGTCCCCAGAGCCCTCCTCGTCGAAGGAGCGCTTCGTCGGCGAGTCTTCTGCCGATGTGGCGGAGCCGAGTGCGTGCCAAGTGTTGCTACGGCGACGCCACGCAGCTGGGTGCGCTTTCGCCAACCCAGCGAATTAACGCGGCGACGCGACCGAACGCCGCTGCAGGTAGTTGCAGCAGAGCGGAGCGCCGACTACCGCTGCGGCATGTGTTGGTGCCGGCGTCACTGCCAGTGGGAGAGGTCACGTGCTTTCCGCGCACGGCTTTTGCGGACACTTTTTGCGGACGACGGCTGGGCGCGCGCTATCGGCAACCTAGCCAAGAAACACTTTCGCGTTAAAATCGCCGGGGTTCATCTTTAGGGTGTATCCACACGACGGACTAAATCCGTCTTTTCCGCGGCGGACGGCGCATCACGTGACCCCGCGTCACGGTGTTGTGCCGTCCGTGCCGCGTCCGCGGACCTCGCGGAGGGAAAATGCCAAGCTCTTTTTCGCATTGGGATTCGCGCGGACTAACACAGCAGATTTAGCCGAGAGTGTCATTGTAGGTTTGGCAACAAGCGCTGCTTTCTTTTTCTCGTTTGTTTCAACTTAAAACTAACTCTGCCACAAAGACGAAAACATAAAATCATCCGATACCTTTGCTAACAATGAATATGTTATCGACGTTCATACTGTTCGCGCCATTTATTGAGAAAAGAAACAAGCAAACATTCGTACACTATTACGGCCTCTGAGATTTGGTTGCACTCGGGCTACCGTAGATCACCGAGCTCATGTTCTGCCAATAGAGGCACTCGATAAGCCTACAGCTTTGACAAAAACTAGTACGGTTCTCGGAAACGGTGCCAAAACGTCATGAATACGTTGCCGGCGAAGCTTTCGGACACAAACCTAAAGCAAATACAAGCGTCAGTTTGGGACTAACACCTCGCGCAATGCCCGACGAAGAGCTTAAAGATTCGAAGCGGGCCGCTCTCCTTCAAACAGTGCCGCCATGTTTATTTTTCTCCAGCGCGTCTGTCCACTCGCTTCGTCCGTCGTCTGGATGCGTTTCGCAGCCGGACGGGCGGCGGAACAATCGTCCGCGGCAGAGATATCCGCGGAGCCGTCCGTCGTGTGGATACACGCTTAACGTGCACTGACATCGCACAGTACACTGGCCTGAACATTTAGCCTCCATCAAAATGCAGCCGCCGTTGCCGGGATAGAAATGTAGGCCCCTGCTCCTTATGCTGGCCTGTATACGACTACTTAAATAACGTTCACAGGACAACGACAGGAAGCAATCGAAGTAAACTGTTTCTTCTCTTCTCGATTTTATTTTTCCACATTTTTGGGTTTTCGAGACACGGGGAGAATTCCATGCACTTAAATAATATATACATGAATAAAAAAAGGTATGTCGCCTGGCAGCGTTAACATCGACTATCGGTAATTATATCATAAATGGAACATGGTGTGAAAGGTGCACTCTCCCTCATCGACAGCACGGTCAGCTCTTTAGGAACACTATTACTGCCGTCGAGGAATTTCTTAAGGTATCTTTTCTTTTTTTTGAGCTCTCCAGGATAGTGCTAGTGCATTACTTCTCGCATACTATTTCCTATCTCGTCTACACGGAAATCTTATAACTGCTTTTGCGTATGAGTCATGCATAGCCGTTAAAGAGCCACCCTTAAGCCCACAACACCTTCCAGGATAGCACCACATGTGTGTGTGAGAGAGAGAGAGAGAGAGACAGAAAAGCTAATGAAATGCTGGAGATGTTTTGCTGGCAATGGGCCTGACATGCTACTCCAGGTTCTAGGTGATGGTAATGATATATGCACTGACAAACGCATAACATAGGACATCACGTACACGGCTTACAAAGTGTACTATTTATCGGCATTGAATGTCACGGTCACTGACCATTAAAAAAAATCACAGCATATTCACGGGGTGAATGATGATGAGTGGCGCGAAGCTCCGGAAAGAATCATTGGTAAACCGTGAAACTCTTCCGTGCAATTCGCCCCACAATTAAAAGTGAAACACTTGAGTAAATGTCATAAAACTATTATAACATCTCGAATCTTTCATCATCAACTACAAGTACCGCCATCTAGTTTTATAACATCTAGCGCATGCTACGAATCCTCACGGTTCAACTATGCACAATGCACAAGTAAAATCTCCCACCGGCACTTCATTGCAAGTCAAGATGCAGTGCATATATATATATATATATATATATATATATATGGGTTGCCGGTGAACGCTTCTCCAACGCGAGCAGTCGGTATTTCTCAATCAAGAAACTCGCTAGGAGACGCTGCCTGCGCCAACGTTGTCTCTCGCGGGCGAGCGCGTGCCGGGAGCCACGCGCTCGCCCTCGGCGCGTGCGTGCCTCCCGGCAGGCACGCGCCGGTGGCTACCTACTACTACTACTACTACTACTACATACATCGGGGACGCACGACCCACGCCTTAAGGAGCTTCGCCCCTAAAACACACAGTTTAACGTTTCAGAATCTGTACAGGTCCAAGGAACCTGAAAAGGTTCCGAAACTTCAAACTGTGTGTTTTTTTAGGGGCGAAGCTCCTTAAGGCGTGGGTCGTGCGTCCCCGATGTATGTAGTAGTAGTAGGTAGCCACCGGCGCGCGCTGCCGGGAGGCACGCACGCGCCGAGGGCGAGTGCGTGGCTCCCGGCGCTCGCCCTCGCCGCGAGCGCCGGGAGCCACGCGCTCCCCAGCAAACTCGACACTGCCCCGGCAAACGCGAGAGACAACGTTGGCACAGGCAGCGTCTCCTAGCGAGTTTCTTGATTGAGAAATACCGACTGCTCGCGTTGTAGAAGCGTTCACCGGCAACCCATATATATATATATATATATATATATATATATATATATATATATATATATATATATATATAGACGATTTTCCGCAGCTAGTTTGTCTAAGCAAACTAGATGGCGCCACCGCACCGAAGCACCATATGGCCTTCCCCTCGGCGGCGCGTTCATGATGTGGCGTGTGGCGTCCGTTGCCCTGGCCTACGGCGAGAAGCGGGCGGCCGTCGGCGACGGTGAAGAGGAAGTAGAAAGGGGAAGGCCATTAGATCACGTGTTCAAACATGGCAGCGCCCGTTCGCCGCTGCGGAAAAGCGTCTATATGCACTGGATCTTGACTTGCAATGAAGTGCCGGTGGGAGATTTCACTTGTGCATTGTGCATAGTTGAACCGTGAGGATTCGTAGCATGCGCGTTAACTAAATTAATCCGGAACTCGGCACGATCTACGATGAACATCCCGAGCTTCGCCCACTCATCATCATTCACTCCGTGGATATGCTGTAATTTTTACTTGGTCAGTGACCGTGACTTTCGTTGCGTGCTACATGCTACCTGACCAGATGAGCTTTTGTCCAGCTCTTGACTATGTATTATGTACATGTGTCCAGCCCAGTTCAGTAGTCATAGCATAAGGTATACGACGTTAGCGCAATGCACGGTGACCAGACTTGTAAACCTTAATTAAAAATTCTTCCATGGGCAAAAGCCGAGAATATTCCCCGTACTACCAGTAGTTCTCGAGCTACTCTGTCAGGTGAGCTGCACTGCTCGCGTTCTGCTTAGAAACCAACCGATAATCAAGTTGAAACTGAAACGAAAATTATTCATATTGCGTCCTAAGGTTTTGAAAGTAACATCTATTTTTCAACTAGCGCCACATGCAGCTCGGTGACGGACCGATCTGCGTTCTTCATGGCCACGTAGCAACAAGATGCTGATACACCTTTATGAGTCAAATAAGTGGCTGCTGGACTGGCGAACGGCGTTAAGGAGCTTTATCGGCTTCATATCGAAGAGTTGTGACAATTGGCTTTACATCATGTGGTGGGATGCTATAAGAGCAGCATGAAACATAAGCACCTCGTATTTTTCGTGTTCCCGAAGGGTATTAAGCCCAAGCAAGAACGCGTGCGTCAGGCAGGGAGGCTCATGCAGCACGCGATTTAATCAGCACTGTTTCTGAATTATTTGCGTTTTTGTGCATGGCACTTTAGCAATGCCCTGCAGCATCATTTAAAAAATCAGGCAGAGTCACGAACGGCCAGATGAGTAACCTCAACGATCCATATAGCATGTGCATGATCACCTTGCCGGTGATCATGGCCAGCGGCGCCAAAGAGCTTTTGTTGTAGACAAAAAAGTGATAGCTCGAAGAGGCCTAAATTGACCACTTATGAAAACGACTACTCTCAAGCGCCTAGCTTGTACGAGACTCCTGATATGGGCCCAGCTTAACTGCAGTGCATACCTGACGCTGCGCACGGCGTGATTGATTGGGCACGGCGGCATCGCGACCAACTGTAGCGCCGGCATATCACTTTTCAATGGGTGATTTTAATACGACCACAAGGTAAAATATAAATTCCAGCGGCAAAACGCGCCATGCTGTGAGCGGAAGCGGCTCCACAGGCGACATATACTCCTACTGAGGTGCTGTCCGACGCAGTTTTGAAGGGGTAAGACCCAACGACGACATCGGCGCCGAGCTTTCGTGTGTGAGGGCGGCGGGCGGAGCGGGCGGCCGCTTATTCGTCGTTTTGCACCTGTCGCCAAAGTTACCGATTAATCCGTTGCTTATGCAGCAGGAAATTCCTTGTCGTTCACGATATTTCCCCGGCACATAGCAGCTGCCTGTAAGTCTTCGCACGCAGTGTGCGGCAAGTCATCGTCCCGCTGAGGTGGAACCGCCCATAACCTCTTCATGGCGATCGTTTTCTATCCATTCACATCGGCGCATAGCTATGGTCGATGTCCCGTATTAACAGCACACCGTGCATGTGGAGTGCTGCTTTGACAAAACAAGCGCAATATTGTTCCTTCGACTGAGTCGTCAGTAATTTTCACCATTCTACGCTCTTGGCGTCCTACCTCTGCACGATACGTGCTCTGAGACGCTTTCACTCGCTTTCTTCCTCCGTGTGTGTTGTAGTTAATTCAGCGAATACAAGTAACAGCAATGCGAAGCAACTCAGGCACATCAACTAACGACAAGATCATAACCAGGTCTCATTTTTGTATATTGCCGACCTCCTTTGTTTTAAGAGCGCTGCAAACGGGCTGCAAATTCAAATAAATCTCGTGCTCAGGAGGTTTCTGACATATTCAGTCATCGTCGCACAAGACGCCTCTAAACTTATAGCACGCAGCAAGCACAGCAGCACCAGCTGTGCTTTAAGAACTGCGGCTAACAAGGCAGGGACGCAGCTCTAGGAAACTGGCGCATGCGTACATTGCGTGGTGAGATCGGTCTGGTGGCCATTTGCAAAAATGTATGAGGTTGCTTTCCTGCAAGATTATTTTTCAACCAAAAGCTCTAAGTCCGCTTAGTCAAAAACTGCGCGGAGGACCGAGCACCAAAAGTACAGAGGCAGAGAACACAGCAGCTTTGCTGCTCTAAGCGCCTTCACAACTACAAGTCCTTGTACAAACGCTTTGCCAAGTAGGACAAGCTTCCCGATGTGTGGACAAGCTTCCCCGTTTGCTGTACCCGAGGGCTTCCGCCCTCGGCCATACTTGCTGTCCTACATGTTGGACTTTCAAGTATATTCAAAATGATCTTAAAGCTAAAAGCACGGGAAGTAACTATGTCACTTAAAAAAATCAAGTTTCACTTGCACTAGTTAAAAATTTATTTACATGTGGGAATGTTCACTCTGTCACAAGCAATACGTCGGCGAAACTGGTCAGCCAATTAATGTTAGATTAAACGGGCACCGCGCCGACACCGCGAATAACCTGCCGAAGGCAGGGGCGCAGCATTTTAATATGGCATGTCATAACTTTGACGAACTCAAACTCTACATATTTCAGGCAAACTTCCGCTCACTGAGGGAGAAAAAAAATTGGGGGACCCTTATAAGCTTTGCCTTTAAGAGTTGAACGCGATAGCGAAATCCGGCCCATAGTGTGCACTTCAACCACTCAGTGCATACTTATTAATGTGTGTTGTTACACACACACACACACATGCGCACAGACACAGACACACACACGCGCGCGCGCGACATACCTATAGTAATGGCAGAGGTTTTCGATCTAGTTAATCGCACTTTTATATCAACTTCATGAAAATATTGTACAGTAATGTAGTCACATGGTCCTGTATTATGAACTGCGCGTAGGCGTGACACTTTCATTCGTAAATGGTCACATTCTGTCGTCCTTCTTGCGTTAACTATCTGGCAGCTGTTCGATTTGTTCTTCTGGAGACATCTTCCGGCCAACCGCAACAAGCATCGCCTTATAGTCAGTGAAATGGCAAACAGCACATTATCTAATGTTTGCTGTTTGCTTGATATGATATTGTCACGCAGTATTGTGAATAGAAGAGCAAGACGTAGAGAGCGTCTCAGGGCAGCCACTTTATTGGAGACCTTGTCCTAATTCGGCGGTGGTATCGACGACAGGCGCAGCTGTCTTTCGGCGGGTCACAAGAGAAAGAGCACCACGGCTTGGCGACGCACGCCGTTTTACAACCCGCAGAGTTCGAGCTGGACGCTCCTTCAGAGCGCGTCGACACTAAGGATGAAATTCGAATGCCCCAGCATCATTGACGCGCGTTCATACCAGACGCCTAGTGTTACGCATGCATAGACGCAAGCCGAAGATAGAAATGCTAAGAGTGCGCGTCTGTCGCTTTAAATGAAAACGCGCCATGTGGCAATATGTTCCCTGTCCTAGAACGGCAGAACCATATAGGCTCTGCTGTAGTCGCATGGCCTCCGAGAAGGCAGGCGCGCCCGCCGTCTCGGAGGCCATGGTAGTCAAGACATGTTTTTCACAATGTCTCACAGATGGCAGCACATTATCTAATGTTTGCTGTTTGCTTGATATGCTCAATCAAGTTGAGTCCTCCTACAAATCGCCGAATGGGCTCATTTTCGTCGTGACACCTGCCGAACAATATGCGTTAAGGAGACTCCTTCCACTACCTGACATTTATGTGGCGTTTTTTCCCGAGGAAGTTCCAAGTGGAAGAGAAAAAAATAACATCGTGGCTTTGTGGCCCGTTAACATGATTAAATCTAGTGGCAAGCGTTCTTCATCGTCAACTGGAAGAAATCTGATCCCATGTGAATCTAAAGGTAAATCCTTTTTTAACATTCTTTGAAGGACATCCCAAAAATATACGCCCTCCCAGCAATGTAAAAACACGTGGTCGATGGTTTCTGGCTTTTTACATATAAGACAATCTGAACCCCAAGGTGTAAATAAACCACGATCTTCTAGAAATGTCTTCACAGATAAGGTCCCTGTGTGAAGATGCCTATGGCGAGCTCGCATGGCAGGGTTTTATTGTGAGCCTGATGCAAGGCCCGCGCGACTATATTTTCGAGAATGTATGTTAAAATTTGTTGAATACCAGAAAACGAAGGAATGCCAACCTGAGTGGTTGTCCAGGGTCGTACCCTTGACAACGCTCAAGGAATTCTAGATGGTTTTTGTCCAGTTGCACTGAGTCTATTTGTTGTATAGACTACCGAAGTGTGCTCTTTTACCGCGTGTGTACAAAGAGGCAAATAAAGAAAAAAAACATCGTGGCTTTGTGGTAGTACACCCACTTACCACGCAAACGGCCCGGGTTTGATCCTCAATGGGACCGAAGATTTGTATTGTTTCTTTTATTTCATTTGCATCATTCTCGATGTTTTGCTGACGGAGAAACACCGACACCGACGGCGGTATTTCTGCGAAACGAGCTCTCTAACGCTATCGCGTTAAAAATACAGGGAATTGTATCTAATATACATGTTGAGTACCCCCCCCCCCCAGCCTAGAGGCATCAACCTTTCAAAGGGAACCCTTGAGCCCATTGGATACGGTGGGGGAGGGGGGGTTAACAAAGACGAGAAAAGGTTAAGGTTGGTTAAAGTATATACAAGCTAACAGGCTTTTTTCCTGAAATTCTACTTCCAGGTGTGGATCCCCCATCCACTTCAACGAGAACAACAGCCTTCAACAGTGTAGTCGCATTTCTAGCAACAAGCTTTCGGTGAAATGCACTGCATGTGCGGCGCAGGTGGTGGGGGGGTGACGCATGCGATGGGTGCGACGCCTGTACTTAACATATGTGTTTCTTTTTTCATCCTGCTTTCTAGCACTGCGCACACAACGTATTTCCAAGATATATGTACCACGAGCGGTCTTCCCAGGCTTTCGAGGCTAACACCTGTCACCCAACTTTCCCTACGCCCTAAACCCGCCCCCCCCCCTTTTTTTTGTTGTTTTTGTTTGCATGTGCCGCTCTTCTCCTCTCCTTCTGTTGACAGAGGAGAGCTTGCAATGGCGTACATAAACGAATGCTGGAGAAGGCAGTCGCCATCCTGACGAAGGCAAGTCCACTTGTCGAAATGTTGGCTCCTGAGACATTCCCTGTTCTCAATCGCTTTTAGCGATCTGTTCATCGGTTCCTTGGAATGGGCACGTTTGCTTTGCTGCTCTAAGTGCAATGACACATGCGCGTTCTTCTCTTTCAGCGTCCGTCTCTGTGTGTCCTTTCTTTTGCCGCTGCCAGCCATACTTGTATATCGTATATTTATAAAGACAACACAATCCGCGGAAAATGTTTGGAAAGCTTTTGTGTTGTTTCTGCGTGTTCCTTTGAATGTGCAGAGAGAGGTGAATGCTTTTTGAGCAAGAAATCAATCTGTGTTTTCAGTTGCAGACATCCTTGCGGAAAGCCCAACTTAGTTTTTTTTTTTTCCAAGTGGGGATTTGAGCACGACAACTATCGGGTGTGCGTGTACGTTCGCATGATAACCGCACTACCTCTGGCGTTGCTTTCCTTGGTTTCATTTGAAGCTTACGCGAACGCTTTCAAGCACATTATGTGCAGAAGCTTGGTCCACTGAGTATTCCCCTTGCAAGACAGGATGTCCCTTGGGGCCCTGAACATTGGCACCCTCTTTTTAATGTTATGTTGCTGCATATAATTTCCATGGCTGAACAAAAAAATCTTACACACTGTTCAACTTATAAAGCGGCAGACCCGACCACATAACGCACGGCGGCGGAGTCCATGCTTTTTTCATAACTTTAATGCTGAAACGGCTGTGTCTATTTCTTTACGAGTGTGGTTCTGCCGGCGCATAGTGTTAGTTGCGAGCATATGCCTTGGTTTAGTTGGGAACCATGGCAGGAGTAAAAGTATTAAACCTATGCCGTTAAAATATCTAACGGAGCTGCGACTAAGAGAAGAAAGACGTAGGACATCGACGCTAGTGAAGCTTTGTGAAGATGGACTGAAATATTCATATCCGAGCATGTCTACCAGATTCCCACGTGTAGCTGTGCTTTTTGTGAGCTGGAAATGCTTTGCTCCGCCCGGAACACGCGGCCATGTGACCACACGGGGCCGTCCTTGAAGTGGTCGTCTGCTCTGCATTTCTTAATCAGTCAAAAAACAGCCTAAGTTCTCGCACATGGTGTTGAAAGTGACGGTGTGTGGGCTGACACGCGTACTAGCTCTCACAATGAGACTCGTTATGTCCCACCAAGGCATAGAGCGAGTATCTTTAAATATGAGCAGAAGTACGCGGTTTGATCAAAATTATAAGAGATGTGGTTTATATCGTATCAATCGATTTATGGAATTCAAAATATCATTATCTTCGCGAGGAAGTATGGAAGGCCTCATTCGTCGCTTAAGGTTAGGTGCTGCCTACACAAAGCACTTTCTACACAATTGCCCGCGCTAAAAATCCCGCATGTGACTGGATTTCAACAAAATGGCATAAGCCACCTCCTCCTAGGTTTCCAATATCAGGACGAGCCAAGACAACGGCTAAAAACAGCTCTGATGGCATTCGACCGTCGTTCATTTAGCTTAAGGAAACTTCTGGACCCACGGCCCATGACGGCTTTGCAAAACTACTCTTTGAAAGCATTAAAACCTCTTCTTGAAGAAAGCTGCATTGCTGGGCGATATTAGAGCATTTGTTATTTCATCTATTTCATCTTTCTGTGAATTCTGTGATTCTTTTGGTGCTCCATCATTTTCATATTATGCAATATATGGTGTTTCATTTACACGACCAGGTACCACTCACTCACTATGGATGTTTCTGTGCACTGACGTGCCTATTTATTTATTTATTTATTTATTTATTTATTTATTTATTTATTCATTCATTCATTCATTCATTCGAGCCATTTCTCGAAAGCATTGCCAGGTGGTCGAACTTGTATACATAAGCAATGTATCTGTGTATCTGTGTTGCTGTTCTGGTGGAACTGCTGTTGTGATCAATCCGGATTCCTCCGCATACCGCTTTCCAACCATGCATATTCACCATTCACTTCACACAGAAGCCAAGGAGTAGCCGGCGCCTTATTTGTGCGCCAACATCTCCAAGTATCAGATACATAATTATAATATCTTGCAAATGCCTCGACCAGAAATGGATGCTCCAGAGTGAATCATATATGCGAAAGATGAGCTTCCAAAGACAAAACTGCCGAGTGTCTCCCTCTTTCTTTATGCGTTGGTGCGATTGCCTTCGAGTTTCGATCGCAGTTTTACATGTCGCAACAAAAGAAAAGTACGAAAAAAGAGCCAGGACTACGCGGAATCGCAGGACAGTGACAGCGTAAGCTGAAGGAGCGACCTTCCAAGAGGCCATTGTAAACGCTTGGGGAAACTAGTGCAAATACAGGCGGTGGGTATCCCCTGCGCCATAACTCTGCGGTTTGGGCTTCTCTCTGCACAGCGGTCTGCTGTGCCCGACGTTGCCCTGCTGCAGCCGCGCGCGTAACTCTGCGATTCACTTCTTCAGAAGCGGTCCGCATCTTGCGAGGAGGCGCCATCAGGTATATCGAAGAGCCATGTCAGGTTGCTGTCGAGGCTGCGCACGTCGCCTGTCGCGTGACGCATGGAACGATACGACAAAACTGCTTTCACGAGGCAGCGCTTCGTAAAAACACATTTAGAAGGCTATGCGGAGGAAATCAGCGCCGATGGATGGCAGCACTTGTCCTGTTCTTCGCGAGGAGCGATATTGGTTACGGACACGGGCGGACACGGGCGGAGGCGGACAACTACGGCGCCGTTGTTGTGATCTCACAACAGCTTACGCTGTAAAATTGGAGTCGACCCTTACGGTAGTTTCTACGACTATTATGCTATAGTTGAATGTGTCAATGAGTTGCAGCGTACACATGGAGATCCCCTACTTCAATGGCTCAAGCCGGCGGCACATAAATAGCATCCGTGAAATTGTCTCCACACCGATGAAGCTGAGATATTCCTCGTGGACTACGCATCTTGCAAGCCGGTTTATCCTATATCAAGAAAAATTAGGCTTGCTTTACCACTTTGAGGCCCCAACGTGGGAACCCTGGAGTCGAAATCTGAAGAAAGAAAATAAGAATGCGCCGCGAAATTGCTTCTCTTATAGCACCTGGAGCCAGTCTCATTCCTTAGAAGGGCTTTAGGCAGAAGGTGCAGAACCTTGACTAATCGTCCCAGCATTTTGTTCCGCGACATGAAGAACTGAGGCGGTCACGGGTCCTTTAGCAAAACACCTGTCACTCATACTTTCTTTCGCGGCGCAGGGGCTATGCCTGGGACTTGATGACTCATCAACTGTCTTTTTTTTTTCTAGTGGAGAGAATGTCTTTGCTCATACTAGAACAGGTGTGCCCATCCAGCCGTGGAAATGCGAACACGTGGAGCGGTTCTCATGACTCAGCGAGTTCTCATAAACATCGGGCTTCAAAGTTAACCTCCTGCAGGGAACAGCAAGCCCGCCACAGAAAATCAGTGACTAAACCGTGCCACTTATCGCGGAATATGAAATGGCCGCAAACCAGTTTTAAGGCGACGTGTGCAGTGACACTGCATTTTCTCGAAAGACGATTTCCGTGAGCGAACAAACTGGCACCCACGTTTCTCTAAAAATTTAAGGCATGCTTTGGTAGTACAAAAGCTGTGGGAACGTGTTGTAAACGTCCAAATGCGGAAATCGTTGAGGGAATTTTGGCAGCAACTTCCCCATTTTTGTGTCTGTACGAATAAAACAACCCCTGTCGAGTTACGTATAGCGTCAGCGCTTAAGCTTAATTTCTGGCGAAGGAGACGTGTTCAACTACTTCTGTAGGCCTTTTTTTTTTTTTTTCATAGGCACCTAACTATTCTGAATGAAAGGTGCACGGAGCTCCCGATGGTTTATGCGTGTCTTTAGGTCCAGCTACCAGTTCTTCGGAGTACGTGGGAGCACGTATGTAAAACTCGCTGCCAGGCGTCTTTCTTCATGAAACAGAGAAAATATCAAATGGAGCATAAATTTAGCGCCAATGAGAAATCAACCACGGACATGCGCCTCCCCGTGTTTTTTTTTTATTTTTGTAGCATCGATATGATTCCCACATTTTGTACTCGCTCAGAAATGAAGTGCCTTTCGGCTGTACACCAAGTAGCTTATAGTAAAATTTTAATCCAGCAGCTTTCCCAGTGAAGTCACAAGCAGCGCTCACAAGCGATAAGCTAGCCGAACGGCCTTGGGCATTCTGGCAAGCGCAGTATCCCACCTCAGTTCACGGACTATGGGTTGTTAATATACGAAATAAATTGACCTCATCTACAAATTACACTCAAGATTTTACGACTGAACGCGCCGTCCGCTTTTCTGTATTATTATTCCGACATGGATGCAGAAAACTAGATAGCACTGGCTGATCGCACATGCTGTTTGGCACAGAAGACGTGCTCAGTGGCTGTCAGTTTATGCGGGAAAGCCCCAACACGCATTAAACCCAGCAGAGTCTGGGGAAGCAGCCATTGCATTAGCCGCGGAGCGACTCTCCACCAATGTTTGATTTCCGATTACGCCACTCCGAAGTTTCGCGCGGAGACACATCCCCCAAATAGCCAGTTCTCTTTCAGCTATAACGACCGAACCGGCACATTTCTGCGGGTCCAGACCATATATTCGTTAACGAGACCGTTGTCGACGAGGCCCGAATTTCGCCTAGCACTGATGGCTAGTGGTAGGCGCCCCTGCCTCCGCAAATATAAATGGTCAAAATGTTTGGCTTGCATTACGCCTGACTTAGGTTGTGTGGCATCGTTGCATACAACGATGTCATTTCATGAGCTCAGTTTTTACTGCGCTAAATGTCGTCTTTATTAACTGCTGGTAATCAGTGCAAGGTGTGTATACTCGGACTAAAAAAAACAAAGGAATCGATGAGGACCCGATTTACGACGCATTCTTAACCTCCACAATATAAACCAAGCAACGAAACTAACCTCGTACCCTCCAAGTACTTGTGAGATAAAGAATGCTTTATAGGGAACTCTGGGATGACTTATCCACATTACAATGCCGCAGGCCCTCTCCAAGTCCCTCAAGAAAAGGGTACAAATTGACGATTTTTTCAGAGAATGGCATCCTGCAACGCTGGTCCTAATAATGTGTGTGTTTTTCCATTAGTTGGCTAGTGTAAAGTTGAAGCGTGAGGTCTTGAGCGACGATGTATGCTCCTCAATTTATGACAGGTTTTTTTTTTTTTTCCAGTTCTCAGAACGGGTCAGTTAATTGCCCGTGCCTTACCGCGAGTAGGATAACCGCCCTCCAGTTCCTTTAAAAGCCCTTTCTCATTCAGGTGTCCGCCTCTCTCTTGATATGAGAACAGTGGCAGGGTGAGGAAGTTACCAGGCCTCAGCACAGTGGGTTGGAGGAAGAGGCGGGGCAGACAGAGATAGGAAAGTAGCGCGGTGGAAAGGGGACCTCTTAGTCACGTTTGCCGTAGCCAATGAAAAAGGACGACGGTAACACGCGCCCACGCCTCGCTCTTCATTGGGTACGAATTGTCACGTGACCATTTTTCGCAAGCTCTGCCGCTCGGCGGTGGATGCCTTAAAGAGGCGGCACTTTTACGCGAGAGCCAGAAGCCACTGAGTTTCAGCGAAGACTGCATCGCACGGAAAAGCCGGACCAGGTATGTATACGTACGGTACCTATCACCGATTTAGGTGTTGGTGCCGACATCAGTGCGTGCTGTTTACGTATTTTGCATAACCACGATTCCATATTTTTGTATTTCGGTGAGGCTTCTACGATGAACGCGGTAGGACTTGCTATTTTGCCGCACTTACTGGTTGTGCCGACTAATGTTGCAGCCATTATTTTCTCTCCGTTTAGTAAACATATCTTACCTTGTTCTCGCAGGAGCCAGTGCTGCTTCAACATGAACATCGTAGTCCCTCTATTCGTCTTTGCCCTGCTTCTCAGCTCCGGTTCCGCTACGTTGTTAGGCTCCCTCCTTAGCCTAACGATCCTGCCCTACACAATTATCTACAACTTGTCGGGTATAGCTGGTGTCAAGGTTGCTCTAGCCCTGAAGCTGCTCGGCCTTTTAGGGTGGTGGCGCGCAGGAATATCCGATGCAACCTTGGACCGCGAGGTAGACTTCAGAAGGGTGGAGTTGCCGACGGGAGCCGTGTTTCCGGGAACTCCCAACCTTCCGGTGCACATGATACCCGGAATCCTGGCGGAGATCGTCCGTAGCATGGTGCAAGACGACAACGTCGGCTCCGGCTTCTTCCAGCGGGAGCCTGCTGCTGAACAGGAGCCCGTGTCGCCATGGGCAAGGAGCAGCCGTACGGACACCTCGCCGCTCGGGCTACTTGTCGGTGGCGGACGGTGGCCGGTTGAACCCAAGCCAGTTCTACCCGCAGCCTACAGAATCTTCGAGGATCCTGCTTGGACTGATGGTGTTCGGCTGGTGAGTGAATTCCCTCAAGTAATTGCTGTGCTAGTAACGCCGTAGCACGATACTCCACAAACGCCCTTACTCTAGGTTCCTTTTCCCACTGTCACAAACGCTTGTGTTTTGCCACAAACGCCCTCTAGGTTTTTGACACTGTCGTAACATACGAGTAAACTGATAGAACATGGGTCACATACAAAGAAAATTTTATGACCTGATGTTTCCCGCGGTTGAAATAGAGCATATTTCTTCACGGCGCTGGAAGGTCTGCCCTCCTAGAAGGACACACGTGTTAGGTTTGTCATTGTTTCTCTTCCATACACGCAGCTCAAGAGGAGCGCGGACACTTCGTCCGAGACCCAACCGCCGCCCGGATTCTTCCGGCGTCCTCGCGTTGGCGAACCCGGTAGGGCACCCACAGCACGGGACGTGTACGGATTCGCCCTCGAGATGATACAGGACATTGACGCTGACCACTGCTTGCTGAAGCTCTCCTGTGAGGTAGGCGCAGAGCCCGTTCGGTACGGAACCTACGGACGCCGCCTTACGGTCTTCATCAAGCAGTTACGTCACCTGGGTGGGGCGACAAGCTTGCTTCGACGGTACCAGGATGCATTTGAGAAGGGGCGGTCGAATTTCCATGGGAACAGCACCATGTGCGCCCCTGCTTTCAGGAACTGTACCTTTGACATGCGAAGCATGACCGAGCTGGTCTTCTGAGCGTAGATTTTTTTTTATATTTGTACGTACGGTGTACTTCGGAGTTGCCGCAATGCTGCTTTGTATATTATTGTAAATAAAGTTTTTTTTTTTTTCACTCAACTTACTCCCACTGGAACTGTGCTCAATGTGGATGAAACAAACGACTCGCAATATCGTGCTAGTCTGTTCTCTACACTTCAACTGCTTTTAGATTTCACAGCTAAATTTTTTTTCCGTGCCCCGCCACGATGGTCTAGTGGCTATGGTACTCGGTTGCTGATCCGAGGGTCGCGGGATCGAATCCCGGCCGCGGCGGCTGCATTTCGATGGAGGTGAAATATTGAGGTCCGTGTGCTGTGCGATGTCAGTGCACGTTAAAGAACCCCAGGTGGTCGAAATTTGCGGAGTCCTCCACTACGGCGTCTCTCATAACCAGAACTGGTTTTGGGACGTTAAACCCCACGTAACAACTAAACTTTCACAAAACGCGCGAAAAGTACGGTCCCTTTTTGCTAGGGAACTAGATCCGTTGTGCGTGATTTAAATTTGCGCATTCGCTGGTGTCGGGGCGGGCGTCTTGAACTTCAGAACGGACATTTGGTGACAGGCTCGTTAGGAGACAATTATCACTCACGTGACTGGTCATTATCTTATAAGTTCTTGATCTTACTGAGAGCCGTAAAGGCGTTAGGTTCCTTTTGTTTCGTTCGGAAGCAGAAAGGGAACTTCACTAATACCACAACGGAAACCATTACGTTCTAGCACGCTGTTCTGAATCGACGTGGCTACAAATATTGTGCACTTACCTTCTATTGTGAAAGTAGCTTCGATTCGCTAACAGCGGTCTTTCTCGTTCTAACTTCCACGACTGACCGTATCCTGCTTACTGCGGAGAAATATCATCAAACATAACTCTTCGCTGAAGAAAAAAAACGTCATTCCGTACACCGCACATTACCTTTACGGGGGTGCAAAGGTCGGATGAAGTCCCTGTATATAGGGACATTAGGGTGAACGATCCGAACAGATTCGTACTTACGTAGCTTGCATTGAAGCAGGCCGCTTGTATCGAACATTACTCATAAATAGTACGCATTTGCAAGCGATGTGCGTTCCTTAAGGACATTGCAGCCACTTGACAGCAAACTCGCGGCTGTCCCCTCGAATGGTTATTTGCAAAAGTCGTCAGCCCTATCGACTACGTCTCTCCCGGCCCTATAAAATTTAAAAAAAAAAAAAACAGTCAACGAATGCCGCAATGCAAGGTTGTCTTGAATTTTCCGTTTTGTTTTAGATTATACAAGCATCCATACCACTTGTATAGTACATTCAATGGGTATTTTTCAGACATAGAAATCCAAGGCCAGCCACGGCTGCGAGCTATAGAGGAGCGGAGCGTGCGCGCGCGACGTTCCTCTAGCCCGGCCGTGGACCAACCAACAAGCAACCATGTGCAAGCGATCATACGAGGAGGGATTTTCTTACATTTTCCTTTGTTTGTTTTTTCCTAACTTCACAGAATTAAAGTGAAATGCGGCCTATTTGTTTTCCTGCTCCCCAGGCCGTGGCTAAATTGCCATTGGTTCCTCCTTCCCACCCAGCCTTTATTAATCTTGCTTTTTTATATCTTTGTTTGTCATCATTACAATAGTATCTTTATGTTTACTTTTCCTATTTTATCTTCAACTCCCGTGACATTTCGTGGTGCTGAAAGGGGCACTTTTCGTACAATCCTTAATTTGTGTAGGCTAGCCGCATTATTAAATGCGATGGGACTACTGTGACGGAAGTTAACCTGCCAAGTATAATTTTTTAGCAAACGCAAATAGCTGTTGATGATATTGTTCAAAAATACAATGCTCGGCCCTTCCTCTTGGCGAATATGACCGGTTAGCGAAATAATTCCATTGAAACGCTTAGCTACATGTCTTTTTAGCGCCTCTTCTTATGACAAGCTTCGAGTATTTCTCCCCGCGAGCTCTGCATGTAGCGATCAGGAAAGAGGAATGCATTGGTGCCGATGCTTTAATCATTAACGAAGAGGAGCCCTTTACACTAAAACGTGCGCAGAAGGGCAGAGCGGGTCGAGCGCAAATGCCGCACATTAGGCTTGGCATAAACACCATCGCGTTGTAGTGAGCTGAAGGCAAGATGGCGCTGCTAAAAGCGCGGGAAGTGCGCACGCAAAACCCTGCGGGCCATACCGGACGTTCATGCTGAATATATAGGGGGTTTCGCCGTTAAAAGAAATCGCGCACAGACACACAAATTCAGCGCGTACTAGCAATTCATCGCTTTATTCAAATGTGTACACAAGGTCCGGAGTAATTACTGATTGGCCACAACATAACTGTCTCGCGCACAATGCCATTACTTGCAAAGGGCGAGACACGAAAGTGTAGGTGCAGAAACAACCACGACGGACCATGTAGCTGGAATTCGTTATGCCGGTTGTTCCACGAAATGTGTCGGAAAATCTTTTAAGTACGGGAAATCAAATATTTGCGCACTTTGTGCGGGCTGGCCTAGCTCGCGGCGGTGCGCACTGCAAAAGAAGGTCCGAGAGAGGGAAGCGATGTTTTGAAGAGTAATTCACACAATTAGATTATTTAGATTAATTACATTTCTACCGGTTCAGCTAAACACTGAAACCTAATTGAAGTACTGACGACTGTTATGCAGGTTTGGTCTAATTTGGTTAATTGATGTTCATATTATCACCCCTACACCTTTCACAGTTCGTACCACCATGAACAAAGAACATTTATTTATTTATTTATTTATTTATTTATTTAATTATTTATTTATTTATTTATTTATCATATCTTCACGGCCTAATGGGCGTTACAGAAGGGGTCGGTACATGGTTTACAAATAAGCAAAAACATTCAAGCTTTAAGGACAAGGATAATATAAACAGACAGTACGAGCAGAAAAAAAAAGCAGCGAAATTTGAGTAACTTTAAGAGATGATCTGTTACAGCGGTCTTGAATGATGATGCATCGGCTAAGGTGACGATAGAAGAGGGAAAGTGGTTCCGCTCTGAACGCGTTCTCGGCATAAAAGAATACAGGAGCATGTCAGTGTGACATAGAGGAACAGCTACCATATTGCTGTGATCGATACGGGAGGACGATTACAACGGCTGCGTGGTGACTTGTTGATTCAATGAACGGCGATGGAACACTTTGTGGAGTAAACAAAGGCGCGAGTTGTTGCTCCTAGTTTGAAAGTTGGGAAGGTTAAGTGAAAATATAAACGTAATGTACTTGCATTTGCTGATGTTAAGGGTCATTCACCATTTATTGCACCATTCAGATACTTCGTCTAGGTCAGATTGAAGGGCAAGTGCATCATTGGGGTTATTTATTTCGCGATAGATAACGTTGTCGTCTGCGAAAAGCTTTAGACTAGAGTTAATGTTATCTGGAAGATCACTTATATAGATCACGAATAGTAGTGGAGCTAAAACGGAACCTTGAGGGGCGCCACATTCGGCACAAGGACAGGAAGCGTGGATGTTAGCGGTACCATATTCCTCGAAAAGTGCAGAAATATCCACTTTTTTGCATTTATAAGACTTCCTGACGCTTTTTCTGAAACATTGTGTATATTAACACGCTTCCATAAGTATAGAAACCGCGACATTGCAACAGAGCGAATGCATAAGCCCTTTTTTCTTTTTTTTTGTTTGCGTGGAGAGTTTTGTTCACTAGCAAATCAAAGAAGAAAAAGGTACACGATTATGTTAGAGAGAAAGAATAGAGATGACAACTAATGTAGATGTAGAACTCATGTAGATGACAACTCACGTAGAACTCATGACAACTCATGTAGATGTAGAATAGACATGACAACTCATGAATAGACAGGCATGACGCGGGTGCGCCAGTGCTTCCTATTTTTCTATTTACAAGCCTTACTATAGGGCTGTAGAAGGAGTGGGAAGCTATATAGTGCTAAAAAGGCAAGTAAGGAAACAATAACGGCAATCCGAGTAAATCAGACCGGTACCCATGCAAACTAAAAGGAAAATGCATACACACACCACGCAAGAATGCAAAGTAATGGCCTTTACATGGCATGCTCGGTGGTGGCCGGTGGCAACTATAACATCCCTTAGGTGATAGTGAACGAATATTATCGGAGGCAGAGTTGCCAAGCTATTGCTCGCGAAAATAAAATTGAAAAAGGGTGTGTTAGTGTGACAGCGATAGAAGAGACACGTTCAAAATGTAGCAACTATGGGTGTACTCTCGTTAGGAAACGTGATACATAGTTACCACAACAAACGCCATGGGTGGAATCGAGATTTGCATGTGGAGACATCACGGATTCTGAGCGATAGTGAGGATGTAATGGTTCAACATTCAAATATTGTAGAGAGTGCATTGGTGTGACGGCGCGGCTGTAGTTTTGGCAGATGCAGAGGATTGATTTTCATTGAACGTGGAGCGGGTCGCGCTGCCACGATATATCCAGACCAGTGTGCGATTGAGTTCAAAGATGTATACGGGTTGGAAATGGATGCTGTTTTTCAGACACTACACAGGAAACCACGAAAAACTTCGTACTATTTCAACCACAATTGCCAGTTCACTCCCGCTTATACCACGTGAAGGCAAATGGCCTGAGAAAACAGTTGGAAAAAGGGGCTGTCAAAGAAACAGCTGCCAATTCGTGCCGCACTCCGGAATGCAAGACTTTTCAGATAAGGGTATGGGGTCAAGTTCACCAGAACAGCACTGATATCTCCCGCGATTATTCGCGCCACCTGGAAACATGTGGCGTTGTAAAAGGATCTGCACGGTCTCGGTTGTTTCTTATCGTTTTTTCATGACTCACATACACGTTGAAGAACTTCCGGGTACAAGAAATCAAGGAAGGCACCGGGGAGATAAAAGATCAGTACTGAAACCACCGGTACGCCAATAATATTTTGGAGGAAATTCTGGTTCGGCCTTTTGGGTGAGAGCGTCTTCAAGGAGACCAGTGTACAGCTATGGTAGGGGGGGGGGGGGGGGGGTAAGGGAAGCTTGAGTACAGAAAGCAAGCAAAAGCCTTTTTCTCAAAACAAGTTTGTCATCTACCTGGAATGCAGTATATACAATGGGTTGAATTTCCCAGTGCCACCTGGGACCAACCTATATTGTCTTTTTGTACTGGCGTGGGAGTCTCCTCAGCATGGCGCTCTGTGGTGGGGTTGCCCATACAGGGAAGGTCTCCGTGTTTGCTTCCCGCACTCTTCTATCTTTAGGCACCCGTCAATGAAGTTTGCCATCTGCGACATTATATCCATCATGGCTGACGGAGGAGGCAACCTTGGGAGTCGGATGGCCGCAGCTGTGGCTCTACAATACGCGAATGCGACCCGGCCGTCTCCCATCCCCCAATGCAGCAGGTGTCCTTTCCTGGACGTGTGTGAGTGTGCTTTTGCGCTCTTTTGTATTCCCCATGGGAGCGTCAGGTGAACAGGAGAATGCGGGGAGACAACAGAAAGAAGAGAGAGAGGAGCCCCTAAGCCTTGGGTCACCTCTCTCTCCCTTGGAGTCCGCCGCGGTGGTGTAGTGGTTACGGTACTCGGCTGCCACCCAAAAAAACGCGGGTTCGATCCCGGCCGCGGCGGTCGCATTTTCGATGGAGGCGAAAATGCCAGAGGCCCGTGTACTGTGCGTTGTCAGTGCACGTTAAAGAACCCCAGGTGGTCTAAATTTCCGGAGCCCTCCACTACGGCCTTTCTCTCCTCTCTATCTCTTTCACTCCCTTTCCCCCGACCCCTACGGACGCTTAGCCGTGCTCCCTAGATGGGCTGCAGAAATTAGCGTCCTTTCCTAACCGAACCACAATCATCATCATCATCTCCCTTGGAGCGTCCATGATGTCCTATGTAGGAACTGCAGCAGCTCAGGGTTATTTCGCAGACAACTTTTTCAGCGCAGAGGGGTCTACGTTTCTACTCCTTTCCTTGTTTCTTGTTGCGCCTCAAGACGTTTAGCAAGCAGAGAAGGAAGGCATACAGAGGTGGTCGAAAACGGTATAGCCTCACTTAAGTTTCATTGCGATCTTACACTAAGCTTGTTGTGTGCTTTTTTTAAGCCGAAAGCATTAACTGGCTCATGCATACTTGAATGTGATGGCGGCACCAAAAGGGGATTAAAAAAGGAGAGAGAACAACTCGTAGAAGTCGCATTTCGTTCCCTTGGTATATACCAAAACTGCCACCGAAGGTCGGAATGCATGAATAACACGACCGATAGTTCATTTCAATAATCACCTGTCCTTTTTGTCATTTTCGTCAAGATTAAGGATAAAAAGATCATGTGTGGCGTACGCGCGCATATCCTTTCGAAAAACCAATGTAAATGAAACACTAAGAGCGCGACATTGTGTATGTCTTGCACCGCACTACTGGCGAAAACGAACGACATTCATTATGTTTGGAACCAGTGAACCCATGCTGCACTACTACTTTTGCCTTCTTGTGTTACAAGAGTGCAACATTCGGCGAAGCTTCGACATCGCGCCGAGCAAAAAGAAGGGCTGTTGTAAAGATACAATTGACGATATTTGTGTACGTAGAGATTTCAAAAGCGTAGCAAAAGCGTTATACAATCTGTCCTTGTGTGCTTGAAAGCAGGACCTAGTATATTAAATCGACATACAATTCTTGTTGTCCCAAGCCATCCAGTTGAGAGGGAATACTACATTACCGTTTTTTACACGCGTTAACTCCGTTTTGGCAGTTTACGTGTTACAAAGAATTAAATATATGTTCGGTCACATCACCTGTGATGTAGGTTGCGCCCTGTAAGCGGATAACATCTTCGATTCGAGGTATAGCTAGTTTTGCAAAATCTTGCCCATCTCACAAGCTGTCGAGTTGCCGGACCAGTCATGTGGACAGCGGACCACGTGTCCGTATGCCACCTTTAGACGTTTTCCGGACGGGGTGCAGATGGCGACACGTTTTAAAGCGAAGCTGTGTACCTCTACCAGGCAAGGGTTCTGTCGTGTCCCTCGTTGTAAGCAAAAAACGATCCCGACGAACCGCTAACAATTGCAGGTATAGCAGTATAGCTTACTGGAATTCAGGCATTCAGCGTACAACTAAGCACTCGTTTTCGCAAGAAAAACCACAAAAACAAGCTTCAAAGTGATGAGCCAACATGATGGATGACAAGGGCTGCGGGCAAACAACGGAAACAGGCTCGGTGCGGTCCGTAAGATTAGATTGCGGCTGTTGCAAAGCTTATGCAGCTGCTTGAAAGAGGGTTGACGTCATTCGAAACCCTTCCAGCCTAATAACTGCTTCGGTTCATTTCTAGACTACCCCACTATGGGTAGACCACGGAAAGTAAAGACGGCAGAAGAAGAGCGTGAATATAAGGCTCGGCGGAAAGCACAAAATCATCTCGCTCAACAGCGTCGTAGGCAAAACCCAGCAGCTCTCGCCTTGATTTAACCTTGGCAAAGAATGTAACTACAGTGAAAACTGAAAATTTCAGTGTATATCACACCGATCATAAAGCAGTAGTGAACACTGTTGTGAAGTAAATAATAATAAAGGCCGTGGTTAAAGTTACGTTGTAGTGTGTGAAATATCAAGTGCGCCGCAGTCACCGTGAGGGTGGCGTAAAAAGCTTCGCTTTCCAACCACCTTCACAGGGTGGATTGGCGGGCAATTTTTTAAACATGCATATAACGACGTTCTCTCTGGCAAAAATAAAATATAATGACACAGTATCGTCGCAGATAGAACAAAGAGCCAGCGCAAGTTTCATTGCTGCACCACAGGAAGGGACAACAGCAAAATTACCTCGTCTACAGGAAGAACGAAAAAATATCACGAGCATTTTGAAAACTGCTGCATCTTTACTCGTTGAACGTTTCATTTGGCGACGCGCTGCTAATTCTGTTTCCACTTCACGAAATTTCAAAACTATACGGCGGAGTTCCATGCAGCGAAACTGGGATATGATTATTAATTCAGCCCTGTTTCGTGGACTCGGCTTAATTTTGACTACGCCCTTCGGAAACGGATTCGTGCACGCGGCTTACATTCGCAATATTCGAGCAGCAGTGTCCAGGAACATACCACGAGACGTCTTCTGAAGAAATACATAAACGTCTTTTTTACATAACGGGCACTTATGTATCTTCTCGGCAAAATACTTTCCTACACACTGTAGCTTCAGTATGTTCAATACGTTACCGTGTATGCGTGGGGACGTGGGGCGCTTCAGAATAAATTGCGAAACTTTTCGCCCCACACTACTAATGCTCGCAGCTAGCAGATGCATCGTGCGTGTTATTTGACGATATGACTGAATTCGTTCCCGTAGTATTTAATAATTAATTTTTATCAGGGAGAAAGCCTTGTATGCTTCCTCAAACGTGACAACCGACCGGCCCCAAATGAAAGCCGCCATAAAAATGGAATGACTGCACGAGGTCATTTCGTTCAATCAGTGTGCACCAAGGCTGAAATGGCACTGCCCCCGACATCGGCCCACCGTTGTAAAAATGTTCTACGGGTCGCTTTGTAGCGTGCAAACCCGATCCGATTGAACCCAGCCAAGTACATCCTCGCCGTAAAGGAAAACGCTGTGAGTGTGGCTGATTTGTGTCTCTGCAGGATAACAAGTTGGCGTTGGGCAAGTGGGGTATCAGGAAAAGAGAAATATCTGCGGCACCCACCAATCCCAATATAGATAGATAGATAGATAGATAGATAGATAGATAGATAGATAGATAGATAGATAGATAGATAGATAGATAGATAGATAGATAGATAGATAGATAGATAGATAGATTTTGACGATATGAGCGCACATATATATTCGTCATTCGCCTTCAGTAAACTCAATTGAAAGTCAGCGCCTGTCCTGTTCATTCGTGTGCCTTCGTGGTCTATTCGCGCTCAAATAAGCCAACTGGCGGCTTCTAAGATTCTTCAACCTTGAAAAGCCGTTAGTGGCGCCCACGGCCATTTTCAAATATTCAGAAGAAATATCCAGGTCAGAAGAAGAAAACACCTTCTGTCCTAGCTCCTCTTTGTGCAAAGAAAATGTTCTCTTCTTCTTGTCTGGGGTTCAGCGTGCAAAACCGATTAACGCCACTAGCCCAGAACCCTAAGGTCGGCAGCCAGAGCCAGGGAGCCGGCAACCTGGGCTACACGAAAAAGAGGCGCAGATTCTGTCAGCACACTTCCAGGAATGATTCAGGCACTGCTCCACGGATCGCACAAAGAACAGTTTCTATGAAAAAGGGTTTTGACAGCTGGGTGAGTTGACACGGATTAGTTATTGTAAATATTGCTTTGCTTGTCTAAGAGCCTACACAGTTGTAGGTGCAGCCCTTTCAGGGCACCTTCCTGTCTGTTCTTTCTTTTCTCCTCGCTTCCACCATGGCACTTCAGGCGAGGGGCACCTGCTTGCGTGCTTTTGTACTCCCGTTGGAGGGGGGTGGGGGGGGTGCAGGAAAAACACAATGGAAGGCAGGATTGCAGTGCTTGGGGACCCCAGCCATCTTAAGGAAACCTGGTTCACACACCAGTTTATTGCTCTGGTCCGTAATCAGTCCGTGAAAGGGGCTATATCCCAGAACTTTACCGAGACTGCAAAATCCGCGAGAAATCCTTAAAAAGCTTCTCCGGTGTTCCTGCGCCTTCATTGGAATGTGCAGGTGTGAGCTCGTTTAGAGCAAGAAAGCAATCAAATCTATGGACGAGTTTGTTGCATTGGAAAGCATTCTTGTGGAAGAGCCAACTTACAACTTTTGCAAAGTGTCAATTATTTCCACTCATTTAGGTATGCTTTATAAAATATTGCTTTCTGAGACGTGAGCATGAACCTTTCTCTTATTAGGGCTTTTACGAAGGAACATTACCATTCAACACAAAATATTCCCTCATATAAACGCAGCCCCGCCACGGTGGTCTAGTCGCTATGGTACTCGGCTGCTGATCCGAGGGTCGCTGGGTCGAATCCCGGCCGCGGCGGCTGCATTACGATGGAGGCGAAACGTTGAGGCTCGTGTGCTGTGCGATGTCAGTGCACGTTAAAGAACCCCAGGTGGTCTAAGTTTTCGGAGCCCTCCACTACGGCGTCTCTCATAATCAGAACTGGTTTTCGGACGTTAAACCCTACAAAACAAAAACATATATACGAAGCCCGCATTCACATGCATTTCACACACCATTTACGGATTCTGTCCAATATATCTAAAGATGAACACAATATATCTAAAGATGAACACAATATATCTAAAGGTGAACATTTGACAGAGACCTGTCTGGTGCCCTCCAGCCACCCCTGAATAAGGGTCCGAGTGGGACCCGAAACGTCGGGCTTTTTTCATCAAGTAAACAATTTGTACGTGTGATGATTATGATTTGGTTGGTGTCCCCCCTTTTTTCACACAATATGTCGACTGAGAAGGTGCAGGCAACTTATTCGTATGCTTTTCTAATGACCTCTTTCGGTGCGAGTACAAACGATTTTCGCAGGTATGAATTATTGTTACCTGCTGATATCCATATTTAAACATTTTTGTGCAGCGTATATCTGAGCTAGTAGCAGGGACATGAGCAAAAAGTTTGTCGAGCGAGGGGTGCTGCAAAGGGTACTTCGCAGCCTGAGGCGAATGAAATTAGGTGCCCCAGCCCAAGTGTTCATATTTGACCAACGTAGTGCAATGCAGCGATTCCACGCTGTTGAGCTCCGCTAAATGGAATTTTAGATTATTTGCCAGTGCGATGGCATCCTTAAGCAGAGTGTTACTTTGGGAAAGCTGGTGCACAGATTAGGAATGAACGGTGGCGTAAAACTGAAGAAGGACGAAAAGAAAGAAGACGGAATGCAGCGGCAAAGCCGCTGTAGTTCTATCCTTTCTTCTCTCTTTTCTTCCTTCTTTAGTTTTGCGTTACAGTCTTTTCTTATGCATGGTACCCACACTTTTTTTATTCCGTGAATGTACATGTGGCTGCTACAGTTTGTAGTACCATATATGCATGACCAGCGCCAGAGAAGAGATGTGATGAAGAAATTCCTATTGGCGCTTTGCCAAAGGACACGTTGAAACGAAAGCTTTTGTGAATCACCGATTCAACACGTGTTCATGAACCTGTTTCCGAAGTCTTTATTGGGTGCCGATAACCTCGTACAATAATTAATTGCACCTTAAGCGTGAAAATGTATGGAAATGCGACCACGTGTGGCGCCTACACTCATGAAGCGGTCACCTTCATGACATTGCTTAACGTATCTTCGATCAATTATTGTTATTAGGATCGTAATCACTTTTCAATTATTACGTCGAGCATAGCCGCGCTACAGCACGCCTGTGGACATCATTATAGTCAAGAGATTTTTTTGAGCGATCTGAGGCAACACTGGGTTTCGAGGTCAAGGTCACCGCCGCATGAGGGATATAAGGCTTTCACCTTAATAAATTAAGGTGAAAAAAATAAAGGAACGTGGTGTATGCACGCGACACAAATGGGTGGCGGGCACGGTTCAACCTTCATTTTGCGTCCATAACCGTGGACTCCAACCTGAATTACCTGGACTATTCCATGGCAGCCGAGGGAAGAGAAACAGGGAAAGGGTATGTTTTCCTTCGTTTCTCTATCTCTCTCTCCCCCTCTCTTTCTTTTCACTCTCGCCTCTGTATGAGCGGGGAGCTGTGGAGAGAGAGAGCGCCTGAGCACGGCCGGTCTGGACGCGCGCGCTCGCTCTCTCTTTTACGGCCTGAGCAGCTGCCACGACTACAATGGATCTATTTCTATACAGGACGACGGCGCGTTCCGTGCGAGGGCGTTGCGAGCCAACCCCCCAAAGCGCGTTGCTCTGCATGCGCTTCGTATGGTAAACCAGCTGTTCCCGGCCACTTTACCGTGCAAATTATTTTTTCCGCATGTAGAAAGTGGTGGAAGCAGTACAGGTGCGTGTGGGGACAGTCTGGCTTTCTAGGTACTCTTGCACTCGGCAAAAGAAGAGGCATGCTCAGTGTTACTAGCAACAAGAATGGGTTGGTTGGTTGGTCAAACTTGACCATCTCATATTTGATGGAGGCGAAAATGCTTGGGGCTTGTGCGCTTGGATTTAGGTGCACCCTAAAGATTACCAGGTGGTTGAAATTCCCGGAGCCTTCCACCACGGCGTCCTTCATAAACATAACGCAGTTTTCGGACGATAGACGGCATGCTGATGCAGATGTCCCGAAGTGCGTCCTTCTGCTTAGTTTCTACAATGAGACGGATTTGCTCAGCCTTGTGGCGAACCGCTCAATTGTGTGATTGTCAAAATTTTTCCCGGAACCATCATATGAGATTGTGACGTTCTTCGAGAAGGCAGTGAAATATAAAGAAAATCCTCGAGACACTGCAATTTACTCTTCAGTCATATCTTGAAGATTCGCCGCTTCTGGACTGTCCGGAAGGTGTGGACAAGAGTCACGCCAGAGTGTCGGCGCACATCATCTCTGAAAAGTTTCTCCGGATTCTTCTTGTGAACTACACGAAAAAGCTAACAGATCAGAATGGCAAGCCTTCCGGCTATATTCACAAGCCCACGCGGAAACATTTCCGGCTGTGAACGATGTGACTACTTTAAACTAGCTCTAAGCATCACGACAGTGTTTTACCAGCAGTGCTTTTTTTCTTTTTCAGTTCTTCTTGTGCATTATATTATTTTAGTACCAAGGACAACATTCTGTATGATGCTGAACGGTTTCTGTGAAAGTTATTTATTTTTCTTCGCCTGCGGCGTACGTTATTGCATAAAAAGATTTTTCTCATCTCCTTACTTGCACGCTGAAGACCGCGTCTGGACACGTGAGAGCTTGGGAATTTATATGCATGCAGGGACTCAGCGTGGTGTGGTGCGAGTTTATTATTATTATTATTATTATTATTATTATTATTATTATTATTATTATTATTATTATTATTATTATTATTATTATGTTCCTTCTGCTGTGATTGCGACTCACGGCTACCTGTGGGGAGTGTGACTTTCCCCTTTTCGAGGTATTTGTTTTAATAATAAAGCAAGAATTGCGACAGCTTGAATAAAAATGACCATATTTTATCATTTTCAAGTACATTAATGGTTGGCATATGTGCATTTGACGTAAACGTTTTGGAAACCAATTTCTTTCAAAAAAGAATGTTTCGTGTCATTTGTTCTCACGGTCGGTGACGAATCATGCGGCCGAGCCTTCTGAGCGCGACGCGCATCGGTAAGTGCTCTCACGAGCAGCAGAAGCGGGCGAATCAGTGGCTTGTGCCTCTCCCTCGGAAAAGCGGAAAGCACCAGAGTTGCCATATATATGCTTGCTACCGTATTCTCATCGCATTGGTACCATGCATAGCATATAGAGGAGCTTCAGAAAGTGACACGGCAAGTCTGAGGCCGAGCATTCCCAGCGCGCGCTAGCCTCCGCAAAGGCGGGGAGCTGGTTTAGAGCGGGTTGGCTCGGAGCGCCCCCGCCAAGTTGCGGCGATAGGTAGCAACAGCAACCCGTGCGCTGGCCGTAAAAGACAGAGCGAGCGAGCGCGTCCAGACCGGCCGTGGCCTGAGAAGGAGGTTGTCTTGGTGACACTGGCCAATCAAAGACGTGGCTGACTTGTGAGCAAATGGTTTAAAAAGTCGGTGCTTGGGCTCGTACGTCGTCAGAGCTTTGGAGAGAGGAAGCCTGAGCACAGCCAACTTCGAACTCCCTAGAAAGGTACGTAGTACACGGACGCACACGTGTGTACTCTGTTCCTGTTGCCTAGTACGCGGTTTACGTGAAATTTGTCAAGCACGTATTCTTAACTAAATAAATATGCTAAATACTGTTTTCTGTAGTCGTGGTAATTTTCTTCGTGTGGGTTCGTTCGGTGTTTTTTTTTTCCTTGCCTTGCAAATGTACTCTCTGTGCCATTACAAGTCTTTTACGTTTCTGACCATGGTCGTGCCCCTTCCTCGTTCGCATAAATATCTAATCGAATGGACACACGAGGGCAATTTTATCTTTTTCTCTTAGATAGGCTTATCGAATCAACGTATGTCTGCCGCGCAGGTTCACCGATCTCGCCGCACTATGAACGGGGCACTGGTTGTCGTCATCTTCCTCGTGGCAGCCTCCGCGTGGACGGCGATGAGCTGGACCTGCCCGGTAATTGGCAGTCTACTAAGCCTAAGCTTCCAAATGTGTTCCCTATGCTACGGCATGCTGGGAAATGAGACCTTCAAGCTCGCCCAGGCCTACCAGTTTGTGGGTCTGTTCATCCGCATGAACGCCGGCGCCAAAAGCCCCCAAGAAAGATTCGTGGCGACGGTACAGCCTTCGGATGCAGCACGTACTTCGGGAGAGTCCGGCCTCCCCGCGGGCATGGTGCCGTACCAGCTAGCAGGTATGCTGGGACGTATCCTTGATGACTACACCGCGGACGCTGCCGCCTTCGGACGGCGTGCCGAGTCGACCAAGCGGCGCGATGGACCTGTAATTCTCATCAGCCGGGCTGGGTGGCCGGTCATGCCCCGTGATGGCCGACCTAGTGGATTCGAGCACGCTCAGACTGACGAGGAGACCTCCAGGGTAAGTTAGGAGTTGTAGCTGTTATTGTCATACATTCAGTTCAGAAGTTTCCCAGACTAGGCTATTTGCAGTGTGTATAATCAGCTTATTTTCGTTCTCTCTCACTCGCTTTGCGTGGAAGTGTACGCCTTTGACAGTGCTTGTTGTATTCCCCCATTTATTACGTAAAGTTCGAGAGGATATAGACGTAGTCTTTGTCCATCGACTGTACGTGCCATACGATACTCTCAACTTTTCATATTTGGGCTGTGCAAGCGCGGTACTCTGATTACTGCTGGTTTCGCGTAGCGAGTGTCTTTTCTGCTGTCGCAAGAAGCATGGTTCACATGTCCCTGGGCTTCGTCGGGTTCGTTGGACAGTGTTCTACATAAGGCCGCAAGAGTCTTTTTGTTATAGTCTAAAGTGCTTTCTGTGAATGACGGAACTGTTCCTAGAACTTGTCATACCGAACTGTAGGAGAACTTTTTTTAAATTGTGAAGGTCGTGTGAGAAAGACAATGTTCTCTATTAGTGTTCACCCATATATTTTCACTCTGCCTCATCCGTCCACGCAGGCTGATCGGAGCGCGCCCACATTCCCCTTCGCACGGCCGGCAAGGGGCTTCTTCCGGCGGCCTAGAGTGCAAGAGCTCGGCAGGCCACCGACCGCGGGAGAGGTCGCCGAGCACGAATTGGAGATGATCCAACGCATCGACTCCAATGGCTGCCTGCAAAAGCTCTGCTGCGAGATTGGTGCCCAGCCCGAACTCTATTGGAGGTACCACCTTCGCGTGGTAATGTTCCTACGGGGTGTGCACAAGCTGGTCGGAGATACCAGCTCCTTGCTGCAGCGATACGACAAGGCTTTTAAAAAGGGGCACATGCAATTCTCAGGGAAAAGATGGAAGTGTGGTGAATTGTACAAGAGGTGTCGTTAAGGCACGCAGTTTACTACAGGACCTGGTGCTCGAGACAGAGCTATAGCAGCACGCGATGATTGCTACGACACCATTTGCCCGGGATTGTACATATGACAATAAAGCTTTTTACTGACTTTAGTGACATTTATCGTCCTTGCACGAAATGACGAAACGAAGCTCGAAGGAAACGTCGATATCTCATGAACTTCTTCATGACCTGTATTGTCGGCGCTACACGTCTACCTAGCAGTAGATGTATAGTGCTGCTATCCGGGCTAGCAGAAAGGTTATAGAGTCACTCTTTGAAGGCACGGAAAAAGCAACTCTCACGGAAGAATACTTCGTCTGTTCTGTACTACTTGAAATCCCAGCTCTACAACTTTATGATAAATTCAATTCTGCGGAATTTTGCAAGGTGGACTAGATAGGAGAAGTAAGTGGTCTCTAACTGTTCGTTAAGCTACCGCAAAACAGGATGAAGTTTTTGTCAAGTTTCAAGCTCTCCTTTAGGATAAATCCGTGTGGATGTCCTTGTAGCTGTGTGCGACGGGCGGGGTCACGCCAATTCTAGAATTCATAACTCTATACGGTGTGCATGCGTCTAAAAATAGGTGGAAAAATTCACAACAGGTGGCATATACATGTAAATTAGCGCCGTTTATTCAGCAGCAAAATCTTCTACACAAGTAGACTTTTGCGTAGGTTAGTAGTAGCGAAAATAATGAAACAAGGGCAAGGACATTACAAGAAGAAAAGGCAAATGTCATATTTGCAGCATACGAGGTCCTCATAACATGCGTGATGATGATCCAAGTGCACTGCATCGGCGTCATACCCGCATTGTCAGGGACAGTAAAAACCTCCTGATCCCTTGTGTACATTTGAACGACAATAGCTGTGCTAAGTATCGTCAACGATGATAAACATCCTGCTGTATTTCGCTTGCGGCCTCGTGGCGCCATCCTTCGAAGAAAATGTCAATGAGTAGCGATAAACTAATTCAAGGTAAAAAAAAAAACGGGTGTTTCTCGAGCGACGAGCGACATTTTGCTAGAATCGAAGGATAGAAAGGTCAGATAAATTTAGCAAACAGTGGCTTGGACGCTGACTATGTTAGTCATCGAATAAAACACTATAAATGATGACGTGGTGGCGCTTCTATCACAACTCGCGTCTCTGTGCCTGAGGGGCAGTTCCTCAGCATAGCATGGTTGCAAGCGGCGGATGGAAAAGTAGCGCCTCCTCTATTTCTTTCAATTATGATGATGATTGTGGCTTGGTTAAGAAAAGGAGGCTAATTTCTGCAGTTCAATGTTTTGTCTTTTTTTTTTTGCCAGTTTGATGCGTCCGATCCGGCCGTTCACTACCTTCTCCGTCCACTCTTCCTTACTCTTCCCCGTCGGCTAGCATTCGTGCCTACTTCACGCAGACAGTTTCCTACGAAATACTACAGGGAAATATGGCGCTAGTATCTATGGGAGCTTGAAGCAAGGCTGTTAAGGCAGCATGGGAATGATTGGTATGACTTGGATTTGCCTGTAGTCTGTTTCACTAGTTCCGTGCAGCACGGCCAAGGCTATGAGGCCACCGAGCGAGGAATTCTTCCAAGGCGAGTCGAAATGTCATTTTTCGGACACGTACGCACCGCTGCCGTAAGATTCCTCGATGCCCGAATGCTGTCGATCCTTCAAGCGCCGTCATGGATTATCGCAAAAAGCGCCGCGTATCGCGAGAGAGCTACCAAGGAAGAAGGGCGAAAGAAATATGACCGTCACGTTGTACAGGACTGAGATCTTTTTTATGGGAAAGAGCAACAAGGACGATTCGATGCACCGCGCAAGGACTGTTCTTGACAGGTGGGCGTCATCCATCGAAGCATTTAAAACGAGAACGACCACGTTCTCGCCACAGCTTGCGTTATATGTTTGGTTTCGATGTATAGACCCACAACAAACAGCGAAGACTATGGAGCAGCGCGGACAAAGTGTTCACCGTTGCCGCAGTAAGCGCGTGGAAGGGAAGGATCGAAGCTACTTACTCTTCTGCATCTGGCTCTCGTGTTTTCTGCATTTCGCTCGGCGGTTTTGAAACCACACCTGCAATGCACGAAGAAAAAAGTAATGCCTCATGAGTTGGTTAAAGGACTGTTCACAGCACACATCGCATGTAGCGAATAGTTACACTTAAATGCATTTAAGAAATTGTGCATAGTTTTTCCTCTTTCTGTCACGTTTCCCTGGCGGAACTCGCAAAAAAGGGACACATTATAAAGGTCTTCGACTCATCACCCCCATGATCATTCCCTTATGTTATGCCCAACGCAGGACGAAGGCCCTTCCCAGTAATCTTCAATTTTCCTTGTATGGCGTGAATTTATTCCACCTTATGCCTTCGGGCCTCTTAATTGGTACGGTCCCACATAACATTCACAGCTCACTTCACACTTCGCATTTTTAAATGCAAAGCATTTATTGGTGACTTAGGTCATTTTGATCTATCTATCTATCTATCTATCTATCTATCTATCTATCTATCTATCTATCTATCTATCTATCTATCTATCTATCAGGCCACCTACGTCTCGGTGCTCTGCTGCTCGCTTCATTCACCTGCTACGCAGTAAAATTCAACGATACGATACTACAATTACGTATGGCTCATACACGTAGTGCAGGGCACCATGGTATGCCAGCATGCACCACTGGTATTCGAATTTTATAAAGCCTACGTCAATCAAGTACCAACTAAACTAGACTCTTAACACATCATTAGAACACACTTGAAAAGAGAAAAGGCATGCCGTTTGTCGGAGCTTGCGACGTAGATATAAGAAACCCATAGACACAGACAAACGCGTTGCGCTCTCCAAAGGCAACCTACCTAGCGATGGGGGTTTGTATTCGTACCTTGGTCCTCTAGGTGCCAAGCAGGCACGTTACACTAGGCTACGACGGCTCCTCCCGCACTGTACGTATGGCAAATAAACCGATTACACCAGCAGGTTGGGATGATGGTGCTTCTGTAACGTGAATTGCGCTTCTAGTGTGCATTAAGCGCTGTCGTAGCAATGTGATAAACAATGCATGCTGTCACTCAGCATGCTTTTGTCCAACTTTGCTCTATTCTGTAAAAATGTTTCAGCGAACGACGTCTGTCATGCATACATCAGCTCATCGTTTCGTGCACTTTGACAAAACAGATGTATCTGCACTGACGTGGGTGCCAACGTTGCTTTGCACCGTTGAAGGTAATGATCATTCTCTCTCGCGCATGGTCGTGAAAAGAGGAGGCCAGCTACCATTCATTCGCCACGGTTCTGTCGATGTTACTCCTAGCCGAAGTTAATCATCTCCAACTGCCCCTTTCATGCACATTGCACAAAGACTTTATCCTACTGTAAAAATTGGCTGAATACAAACAATTCGTCGTAGGCAATTATCTCGCTGACCGCTTCGCACGATACCAGTTCCCACAACACGTGCGATCAGCGGGATCTTTTTTAACGCGATAGCGTTAGAGAGCTCGTTCCGGAGAAATACCGCCGTCGGGGACGGCGTCTCCGTGAGCGAAAAATAACAGCTCCGAAAATGGACAACTATGTCCATCTAGCGGAAAACACATCAAGCAATGTCTCGACTACTATGACCTCCGAGACTGGCGGGCGCGCCCGCCATCTCGGAGGCCATGCGACTACAGCAGAGCCTATATGCGGTCTCGTCGGATGCTCTGCATCCACTTTTTAGCATTTCATTCTCACGACACCATTAAAGAAGTGAAGTACTGCAGTTGCCATTTCACCAACCATAAGGCGATGCTTGTTGCGGTTGGCCGGAAGAGATCTCCATAAGAACAAACCGAACAGCTGCCACAAAGTTAACGCAAGAAGATGGACAGAATGTGACCATTTACGAATAAAAGTGTCACGCCTACGCGCAGTTCATAATACAGGACCATGTGACTACATCACTGTACAAAATTTTCATGAAGTTGATTGAAAGTGCTGTTAAGTAGATCGAAAACCTCTACCATTACTATAGATACGTCGCGCGCGCGCGCATGTGTGTGTGTGTGTCTGTGCGTGTGCGTGTGTGTAACTACACACATTAATAAAGTATGCACTGAGCGGTTGAAGTGCACATTAGGGGCCGGATTTCGCTATCGCGTTCAACCCTTAAAGGCGAGGCTTAAGGGTCCCCCAATGTTTTTTTCTTGGTAACCACTCCGTCGTTCTGGCTGTATCGGTATTTTTTCCTCGAATTTCACGACCTGCCAAGTTCCACTTCTTCCTGTTAAAGGGCCCATGACAGCCATTTTTTTGTTGGAGACTTTTGTGTTCTAATGAGTAGAACAGTGTCTTGTAATCACGGCATGGAGTGGCAAATTCTCCAGCGTGAAGTCTAATTAGTCACAACATCGTTAATTTTGTTCAGTTTTAATGAATCTTCGAAACGCGCGCCAAGAACTGCAAGAAACTAGCGCCGCGGGGCTAGCGCGGCGGCTGTCGCAAGTGAGCGCAGGCACTAATCACGTGAGCTCAAGATTCGGGGACGTTGCGGAGAGCGCGAGCGCCAGACCAGTTGCTGAATTCGTCTGCTCGCCACAATCGCTTTGCATCATAGCGTGTGTACAATGTACGCTTGAGCGACCAACACGGAGAGGAAGCAGAAAAATACGGCTTTAGGCATGGCCTCCGCGATCGGCTGCGAGAGCCGATCTTGGAGGCCATGCCACGGCCGGTCTGGACGCGCGCGCTCGCTCTCTCTTTTACGGCCTGAGCAGCTGCCACGACTACAATGGAACTGTTTCTATACAGGACGACGGCGCGTTCCGCGCGAGGGCGTCGCGAGCCAACCCCCCAAAGCGCGTTGCTCTGCATGCGCTTCGTATGGTAAACCAGCTGTTCCCGGCCACTTTACCGTGCTAATTATTTTTTCCGCATGTAGAAAGTGGTGGAAGCAGTACAGGTGCGTGTGGGGACAGTCTGTACTCATGCACTCGGCAAAAGAAGAGGCACACTCAGTGCTACTAGCAACAAGAATGGGTTGGTTGGTTGGTCAAACTTGACCATCTTATATTTGATGGAGGCGAAAATGCTTGGGGCTTGTGCGCTTGGATTTAGGTGCACCCTAAAGATTACCAGGTGGTCGAAATTCCCGGAGCCTTCCACCACGGCGCCCTTCATAAACATAACGCAGTTTTCGGATGATAGACGGCATGCTGATGCAAATGACCCGAAGTGCGTCCTTCTGCAATGAGACGGATTTGCTCAGCCTTGTGGCGAACCACTCAATTGTGTGATTGTCAAAATGTTTCCCGGAACCATCATATGAGATTGTGACGTTCTTCGAGAAGGCAGTGAAATATCTTTACCGAAAGAAAATCCTCGAGACACTGAAATTTACTGTTCAGTCATATCTTGAAGATTCGCCGCTTCTGGCCTGTCCGGAAGGTGTGGACAAGAGTCACGCCAGAGTGTCGGCGCACATCATCTCTGGCCTTCTGGCTATATTCACAAGCCCACGCGGAATACAAGCCTTCTGGCTATACAAGCCTCTGGCTATATTCACAAGCCCACGCGGAAACATTTCGGGCTGTGAACGGTATACTTTAAACTAGCTGTAAGCATCACGACAGTGTTTTACCAGCAGTGCTTTTTTTTCTTTTTCAGTTCTTCTTGTGCATTATATTGTTTTAGTACCAAGGACAACATTCTGTATGGTGCTGAACGGTTTCTGTGAAAGTTCTTTATTTTTCTTCGCCTGCGGCGTACGTTATTGCATAAAAAGATTTTTCTCATCTCTTGCACGCTGAAGACCGCGTCTGGACACGTGAGAGCTTGGGAATTTATATGCATGCAGGGACTCAGCGTGGTGCGGTGCGAGTTTTTATTATTATTATTATTATTATTATTATTATTATTATTATTATTATTATGTTCCTTCTGCTGTGATTGCGACTCACGGCTACTTGTGGGGAGTGTGACTTTCCCCTTTTCGAGGTATTTATTTTAATAATAAAGCAAGAATTGCGACAGCTTGAATAAAAATGACCATATTTTATCATATTCATGTACATTAATGGTTGGCATATGTGCATTTGACGTAAACGTTTTGGAAACCAATTTCTTTCATAAAGAATGTTTTGTGTCATTTGTTCTGACGGTCGGTGACGAATCATGCGGCCGAGCATTCTGGGCGCAACGCGCATCGGTAAGTGCTCTCACGAGCAGCAGAAGCGGGCGAATCAGTGGCTTGTGCCTCTCCCTCGGAAAAGCGGAAAGCACCAGAGTTGCCATATATATGCTTGCTACCGTATTCTCATCGCATTGGTACCATGCATAGCATATAGAGGAGCTTTAGAAAGTGACACGGCAAGTCTGAGGCCGAGCATTCCCAGCGCGCGCTAGCCTCCGCAATGGCCGGGAGCTGGTTTAGAGAGGGTTGGCTCGGAGCGCCCCCGCCAAGTTGCGGCGATAGGTAGCAACAGCCCCCCGTGCGCAGGCCGTAAAAGAGAGAGCGAGCGCGCGCGTCCAGACCGGCCGTGGCCATGCTCGGAGGCCATAGCGCGGCACGCCCGTGTCTCTCTGTGACGTCACGATATCAACTTACAAAAGTGAAACGTCACAGATGGCCCACTAACCGCGTCATACTAGTGGCGATGTCGCGAGGTGCTGCAAGCTCGGATGAGCATTCCCGCTTACTTTGAAACCATATTAAAATTACTTAGAGGCGACGTTCGCCGCTAATACTTGGTCAAGATTGCCTTCGTATGCAGGAAAACCAATTAACGCAAGCATCTCGCTTTTGAAATTTTGGTGTCATGGGACCTTTAAACGTGGCAAGGGCATCATCTGCTCCTGTTTCTTAGAACAAGAGAACTCAGAGAACTCTGATGCACTCTCCTTGCTTTCTGTTAATGTTATGGCTGCCATTTTCTCGCTCCCTGCACGCAGCTCTTCAATCATTCATTCAATCAATCAATCAATCAATCAAACAAACAAACAAATAAGTTCTCTTTCTCATTGAGAAACATGAGCATTATGAAAAAACAGCCGCATTATTGCAGCTTGACGAAGCTACAGCCCCTTACAATTCCCAGCAGCAAAATGAGCAGCAGTACAAAAGATGATCGTGCAGGAAATTAAACCAAACACAAAATATTGTGAAAAATAGCAATACGTGAAAAAAGTTTGAAAAAGAAAGCCGGGATACCCGATTTGATTCTCTTCTCTTTGTTTCATTTTTGTCTTTCAAGCTTCAGCATCCCGTGCTGGTACTAGTAGAACGCATTGGTCACGCTCGGGACAGCGGTAAATTTCCGATGACTTCCGAATGTCTGCTGTACGTGTCGCAGCGTATGCTTATTCTTCAGTGAACTCTGTTACATGCGTAGACCCACTTTTCGTAGCTATTGTTAGCAACGTATCTCAATAGCCCACTGCGGATTTGTGCGTATCGTCATCGTCGTAGGCGTCATCGTTGCCATTAACACCACCTAAAGCTGTAAACTTCATCGTACACTGTTGGATACCTAGCCGTCCTGCTCTGTACTAGTCTACTTTACCTAGTAAACGGTGACGCTGCGCCGTGGTCCCCTCAAAGGCTGCAGAAACGAGCGTCTTTGCTAACCGAAAACCACTGCCGCTAAGGCGCGACACGACAAGACCTCCGCGATGAGCTGGAAGCGTAACCCGCATGCGTCAACGGCAGCCTCAGAGAGCCTCGCATCCTGGCGGAAAGCTGCAAAGCTGCCGTATTAGGAGGACCAATTTATGAGGCCATAAACGCTTACGCGACTGCAGCGAGGAAACATCACGCCTATAGCCTTAAATAGAAAACACAAAACAAATAAAGAGCGACGCGTCAGGAGGACAGGACGCCCCAGTGGGAAAACGGAATAAATTGAGAAGGCAGTCCAGCATGATTACCCGCCCTCCCATGTATGTCGACAGGCCGGTGGAGACCACCGAGAAAAGCGCTCACTTTATTACGTGCGTAACTGCCGGGGCGCTTAAATCCCAATTTGGTAATGAATAGAGATTGGCTGTCCGCGACAGAGAGTGCGGAGCCGATGTTGGGGAGGCTAACACAGAAGGGGAGTTATGCAAATACAGTCGGGGGTCATAAAGGAGAATCGCGCCACAGTGCGAGGGATTACGGGAACGGCCCGGAATAAGGGATGACGGGGAACAACCGCCCGTAAAAAACGTGTGTGAAGGGAGGAAGAGGGCAACGTCAGAAAGGCGGACAACGGCGTGGCCTAATTGAATTCCGCCATTAAGGGTATTATTCCCGGCAACAGAGGCGCGCGCGCTCCGTGAACAGCGCACGCGGCAGCTCTGGCTCACGGGGCGGACCCTGGGAACGGCGTCCAGTCGACGCGCCGCCGTGGTTGCTGTCCAGCTTTGGCGGCGGCGGACAGGGGGCGTGAGTGCGCTTCCCGCGCATCTCGCGCCAAGTTGTGCCGCCGCCGTCACTGAGCTTTCTGATTGGCTGTACATGTTCGCGCTCCTCCGATTTTCCCTTCGCGATCGCGCCTGTCTCTTCCTTTTCTTCCCACTTGGCTTCCTTATTTTCGCCTCGTTCACACAGACGTCCACTCCGGTAGAGTTATTCGAGGAGCAATTCAAGAAGAACCGCAGCTGTATTCGCGTAATCGCAAGTTCTCCTTTTTTTTGTCGTTGTTCTCTTTGGAAAATTGAATAATATTTCATATTAATCGATTTATAAGATAGTCCAGCGACTAATTTTATCCCGTTTTACAGTAGACTCACAGAAGGTATTCCGAGCATTCTATCAACTCGGCATGTATGGTCATCCAGCGTTAAGATAATGCGCAAGCCTCAATTAGGTTTTATCCCTAAATTTAGTTTAACACCGTAAATAAAGCACACAAATACTTTTTAGTAGAGGGTCACGAAAGAAGGCACAATCTACAATGTCATTATAATTTCCAGCTTACAAGCATTCAACTGTACGTGTCTGCCGTGGCAGCTCAGAGGGTAAGCAGTCGGGCTACTATGCCAGCTGAAAGATGCGGTTCTGTTTCCGCCCATGACGGCCGCGCTGCAGTAACGGGGGCAGAGAAATGCGGAAACACTCGCGCACATAAATCCGCGCTCCCCCAGCACAAGATGCCAAATAATCATATCTTGATCCGGGCCCTTAAAATCACGGCACTTATTGTTACGCGTCCCTCTTAGCGAATAACAAAGCTATATCTTAACAGTTCTTGTTGCTGGGCTGCTTGGTCAGCAAAAATGATAAAGGAAATACACAGGAGAAACACACAGCACACAAGGCAAGCGCCACTCCCAACTCACTTGAAAGTTGAGGGTGGAGTTTCTCTCGTGTATGGTGTGTTTCTTCTGTCTCCCCTTTACTATTTGCCCTGACTAGTTTCCTTCGAAAGCTATATCAGTCAGAGCAAGCGGGAGATCTACAGCATTTCACAATGAATTTGGTACTTTATTGGTTGCGTTGCTGAATTCAACGTTATGCATTTTTATTGACCCGCAGTTAGAGAACGCCAGGTAGTCGAAATTTGCGAAGCCATCCACTACGGCGCCTCTCATAATCATAGCTCTTTTTGGAACGCAAAACCCCAGAAGTCTATCAATTATTGACCAGCAGTGACTGTATGACCTAACAAAATTGGGGCTTTATTAGGGACTGCAAAGATGACATTTTTTTCTTGAATATGAATTTCTAGAACATTTAAAAAGGTAATAAAGAGCCGTTGAGGTTAGCCTATAGGGTGTTCGACTGTGACATAGAACAAAACGAAAGTGCTCAGCGCTAAGAGGACCCAACTTGCCGGTATTTGCGCTTTAAAGCCAACTCCGGTGATTTTTCGAGGTCAATGGACCTCACTAAAATTTGCTGGGTACGTTTTTTCTTGCACAGTTCTGTCATTTCTGGCTCGAGAGACGCACATTGCAGGCTTGAGGGATGCACAGATTGATTACAAATTCACTTTTACTGATAACCTCGAACCCTTTATGCGGGGAATTCCTACAGCGAAGACGCTGATCATGAGGTTTGTCTGATAGCGAGAACCCATCCGTGGATCAACAGGCTGCAGCGACTCCGCTAGTGTGTTGCCTTGCAAGAGTGCGCGATGTCACAGCTTGGCTTGGCACCAGCCACGAGATTTGCATCCCGCAGCGCCTCGCAGGCGATCCAAGGTGTCACCGAAGAAACCACCCACTTCATGGTCAACACAGGTGGCGAAGCTCTCATCAACTCTAATCACGTTGTAGCACAGGCAAACGACGTTCGCTGTCCACAGAAAGTTAGAAAGTGGGGTAGTAAGCTGTGATAAATTTTTTCCAGTTTCCCTAAGCAAAACTAATGATATTTTAACGGCTACGGATGGCATTCGGTCGCAGTTAAGGTGGAAAAATTACTGACGACGTGTATCGTCAATCAATTCAGTCATTGCGTGCCCCGGGTACGTCTAAAAAATATTCGCGTGCCCACTGCAACACACATGGTAAGGGGCGTGTAAGGGTCGTCGGAATGAGACGGGGAATAGGTACGCCAAGGTAGTCAAACAGGCGCCGGAAAATACGTGCATCCACGCGGTGAACAGGTGGGGCAGGAGGAGACCATTGTGAGGCTGTATTGTGCAGCTGGTTTGGCGCCCTCACCCCTCCCCCGCAGCGTGGTGGGCAGCAAACGTACCCACTGTATGGTCGTCATTGGTTAGAGTGGCGTCCCGGTGTAAATCGCCATTTGCGATTGGCTGTGAGAGGTTGAGGGGCGGGGCAACCGGTGTATATAAGGTGGCCCCTTTTGCCTGGCAGGGGGGATCGGAAGCCAGAGACTGGAAGCAGGACTGGAAGCGGAGGTTGGAAAGGCTGAAGGTAAGCAGTAGGTTGGAGGGTAGCCCGAAGGTTGGCGAGGACGGAGTGGATAGCGCTAGAGAGTACATCTAGCACCACTCCGGGTGGTGGTTACGGTCGCAGGAGCAGTGCTATGCACTGGGGTCGGCTCTGTCGAATGGAAGCGATCGTTCCACCAAGGTCCTCCCAACTGGGGTTCGGGCGCGGATAGTACTAGAGGGGACATCTAGTACGAGTCCGGGCGGTGGTTGAGGTCGCTGGAGAGGTGCTACGCACTGGGGTCGGCTCTGTCGAATTGGAGCGACGGTCCCACCGCTAGGCCCTACCAACCGATGGCTTCACCTATGCCCTACCAACCGAAGCTAAGTCATCCATGTGTATGTCAATATGTATGTACTATCTGTCTCGTGTATAAAGCCTGGTGTTGTGTTTGTGTGAAAGGCCGGTCTCATCTTTCAAGTCGACAACGCGACGGCGGGCAGATAGCAGGAAGGCTTCCGTCCATCCTTCTTCGCAGCAGCAACGCTAGCTGGAGGAGCTCGGCTCCCAAAAGGAACGAAGAATAGAAGCAGGAAGGAGGAGAAGGTGGGAAGAGAGGACAAGTTCCTCACCCTGACGAGAAGGTCACATCCCCTTATCCTCTAGGCGTGAAATTTACTGGGCGACTGAAAACTATTTAGGTTAAAGGGAGCCGTTCTTTAACGATGCACATATTTAAAACGTTGTAGTGAATTGCACACTCAACGCAGAGTGCTGGTATTGGTCTGCTAAGTATCAGGACCAGAGCTGCCGCCGCAATGCATTTGTACGCAATTAACAAAAGCATTTCAAGGTCTCTTTATGAGAGCGTAAAGAAAACCTTAAAGGAGTACTGACACGATTTTTCGGAGCCTCAAAATGTACATTTTTTCGTTTTCTAGCCATGTATTGTTAACGCCATCCGCACACGGAAGCCAGGAAACACGTAAAAAATATTTTAGTTTGGTTTTAAAGTTTTCCTCACCCAGCACTACAAGCCAGCCCCAGCGCAATGGACACTACGATGACGTATGAGCACAGCCTATTAAAAATCGCCGAAATCGCTGTCAGAGTCACTGGACGACCGTGAAATTGTCGTTGTTTGCGTGCCCCACGTGTAATTGACCACAGACGACAGAGTTGCGGCGACGCTATAACGAACTGCTGTCGCTACCTGACTCAGACGTACGTCCGACCATGTTGACACGTCACTAGGAAACCGCCCCCTCGATGTCGAAACCGAAAGTGGTCTTTTAAGGAAGCCGTATTAAAAATATATTCATTGCGTTGCGAGGCACCGTGATACTCTTTTTGGGGTTCTCCACGCCAGTGCTTTCATTTACAGCAATAATACGAGAATGTCAAAGCTTCGTGTCAGTACTCCTTTAAGTTGTTTGCTCCGCATTCCCAATAACACTCTACATATGTTCACTCTGATAAAGTTTCTGGTAGAGGCCCTGCTTTAAAAACGCGTCCTTGGAGCATTCGCGCTTTGAAAATTTTGCTATATCAGAGACTATCAACACCAATGACATCGCACCACAAAGTTTGCAACACTTTCAGTTATGAGTATGACGATACAGGACTTCAATTTTAATACAGAAATGCAACGTGCATACACAGCTCTTCTGCAGGTTCATACACACATATGAATACGCAGTCACGCAGTCATAGTAAGCAGTCAATTTCTACCAAAGACCAAGAACGCATTGGCCTACCAGTACCAGGCAGACCGAAAGTTATGCTTCACGCTTTTCAGCAGAGATTTACCCAAAGGGGCAAGACCAGTCTCTAAGAAATTCCTATTCACCGAGAGAGCTCGGAAGAAAGGCGTTCTAAGATGGTAACTGGAGGATGACGTCAACGACCTGCTGTAACCGCCTCTCGGAGGTTGCGCCATGCCCAGAAGGCACCAGCAACAATAAGAACGCCAGCGAAACGACCTGAGGAACAACGTCCAAAAGAGAAAGCGATTTAAACCGAGGACACGAAATGTGTCGTGCACGGTCTTCCAGTAAATCCGAGCAATGACGCACTGCGACACAAAATGCTGATTGGATTCCTGAAGGCGACTGTTCGGAAAATTTGCTGACTGGACCAATCTCAACTGCTGTACGCGCTTGAGAGTGGGGAGCGTACCCCGTCCTTTCCGCCACATATAACAACGTAGGTGATCCGGTAGAAAAGATTCTATTAGCGCCTCCCACTACACGCAACTAGAGTGAGCACGGCGATTCGGAAGAGCGAACAGAAGCTACAGGGCGCTGTTAAGCAAACAGTTGAATCTTTGAGACAAAAATAGAAATTTTATTTAGGTGTCCTTGCTTGGGTGAAGGGCGCCGGGAGGGGGTTACGAGCCCCTCCATAGCCCCACTTCCTCTGGCGCCAGCCAAGCCTTGAATCCTGGAGGCGCCTTCGGCCAGCCGGTCGGCCCACTGCTGGTCCTCCGGGCACGCGCTGAGCAGCATAGCCTTCCACTGCTCGGCCGTCGTGATTCTAAATGTAGGGTTTGTGCTATGCGTTACAGTGTGAACAGTGTGAGCAGCTGCGGGGCAGGCCCATGTAATATTGTTCAGCCTGACGCTAGGAGCACCGCGCGCCTTGCATTGTGGTGTATTGACTGTGGGGAAATACGGCTGTACAGTGTAGGACAGGGGAAAGTGCGTACCTGTAATAAACGCCACGTGGTGGATTGTTGCTTATTCAGGGATTTGCCAGGTGGCGTATATTTGAGCCTGGCCTTACGGTAGTACGTGAGGATTTCTTTGAAGGTAATCATTCTGTCTCTGGCATGGTTGCGAGAAAAGCAGGCCATTCTCTGCACGTCAGTTTGCCCAGCAGATGCACTTATTTTAATAAAATGGCTGCATTCCCGCATTCCCACAACATGCTTTCTCAAGGTGATCTCGCAAAATCACAGTAGACATCCAAGTATTCTACGCGCGATTTATGTGAGGGTATGCTTCTTTAGCAATTCCCGAATTGGGAAACGCTGTCTTAGTGGCATATCCCATTGAGGCTTCTGTCTTTCAGTCAACATTCGCTAACACGGGAGTTCGTTGCGAGAAAACGTAAGCGTTCGATGCATGAAGAATGAAGAAAGACGTCGCGGAGCTGTCCACAAAGCCTTGGCGATGGTGCGACATATGGGAGCGCCGTGAAAGGCGAACTCCTGAGGTATTGCTGTTTTCCAATGGCATTGCCGTGCTCCCGACAGGGGCTGCAGAAATCAGCGCCCTTTCCGTAACCGATCCATCATCATCATGATAGTCCTGCAGCAGGCAAGGTAGTTCAGTTTGCTCAGAAACTCACCAACACATTCAAATAACCAAATGAACGATGGATTCAAACCGAAAAAGGTGTATGCTTCCTACAGCGTATGTGATGACGTCGCAGCCTCCTTGCGATCAGAAGTATGGAGCTGGTGCCAGAGAAATGGAAGCGACAATGTAATCAGACGATACATTGAGTTATGCCAGCTTTTCTAAAATTTATAGCGACGATTGGAGTGCAGAAGTACCACCACTTTATTCTTGGGTAAGCACCGCTAGAGGTAATGATGTCAAGAACACGGGGAATCAGCTAAAATTCGTAAAATTTATTTTGAGGTAAACTAAATGACATGCAACTGCCTGGTTGGGCATATGTTATTACAGCGCCGGTGAGAAATCATAGAAAATTTCATTGATTTCAGTGGACACTGAAAAATAGCCGCAGTTGCCCTTTAAACATGTCTTTTTTTAAAACTCTCACCAAGGGTTCCCTTTGTTTCTTTGTTTGCCGGTGCACTACATGGGGTGGTAAGCTCCACAGCAAGCTTTTGAAAAGCACTTGGGGTACTCGTGCACCTTCGCAGGAAAGTGCAGGTGTGAACGCGCTTAAGCAGAAAAGAAATCTGGGGACAAGATCATTTGGTGAAAAACGCTCTTGCGGGGAATCGAACTTGCATGTTTCGGCAAATAATCACTTCTACGGCATGGTTTGGCTTAAAGACACACCAAAGTGAAATAATAAACAGGCTTTCACAGGAAAAGGGTACGGCATTGCATTATTAGAAGACAGATGGAATGTCAATGTTTCATTCTTGAACTTCGCGTCGAAATTTGCGACCTGTGACGTGACCTGTGACGCAAAGTATATTCTCTAGCTCTGGCCACATTGGCTCCGCCACATTCCCAGAATCTTGCCATGTCAAAGAGGCACTACAGTGAAACACAATTTTTCTCGCATTAGTGTATGCTAGTTTTTCAACATACCAAAAACACCAATCTTGTGAGGGGAAGGCTCTCAGTAAGCTAGGAAACGTGCAAAAAGAAAATACGGATCCACCGCAGTGGTATAGTGGTTCTGGCGCGCGGCCGCCACCCAAAAAACGCTGGTTCGATCCCGGCCGCGGCGGTCGCATTTTCGACGGCGCAGAAAATGCCAGAGGCCCGTTTACTATACGTTGTCAGTGCACGCCAGTCCTGTGTGCAGCCTCCTTCTTTTTCTGTCGTTTTATAAGCGCTCCCTTTTTAAATGCGAAGCATTTCTTAGCGAACTTCGGCGAGTTTGAGCGTATCTATCTATCTATCTATCTATCTATCTATCTATCTATCTATCTATCTATCTATCTATCTATCTATCTATCTATCTAGCCGCCTACGATTTTGTGCTCTCCTGGCCGTTTCGCTAATCGGATGTTTGCGAAAACTGGTATGCCACATCATGACTACATGACGAACGTAAATGACAGGTCATAACATGAAAATCATGACATGCACGTCATGAGCGACATGATTTACATGCCGCGGTCTTGGTGCTCTCTTGGCCGTTTCGTTAGTGAGATGTGTAGGAAAATCGGTATGCAACAATATGACTGCATGACGGACCCAAATGACATGTCATAACATGAAAAGCATAACATGCATGTCATGGGCGGCATGATTTACATGCCAGGCGTTTCGTTAATGGGACGTATACCAAACTATGGCACAACACGACATCATGAGGAACGTAAATGGCAGTTCATAACATTATAATCATGACACGCGTGTCATGACTGGCATGATTTACATGCCATGGTCCTGGCGCTATACTGCCGTTTCGTTAATGGGATGTGTGGGCTCCGTCTACTGACCAGAGGGCGCTACGTATCTCTCGTCGGACGGCTCAGTATCGCTGACATCGGCCGCTTGGGTCGCATGTATGAGACGCGCGCGCACGGTGGAAACCGAGGCGACAGCGATGCGCGCGTTTCTTCGCTGCTTTCCGGGCGTGCTGCGAACCACACGAACGCTCGCGGCGTCGCCCTTTGGAACAGTTTGCCGCAGGTTTGGAGCGCGTGTCTCAAAGGAAATAAAACGAAACAAGGTGAGACGGGCGGTCGGTACTGCTATAGAGTTGGAGACGCGCATCGCGTTCTCGTATTTTCCTGTCACAGTCTGCCGAATTTTGCTCCGTATCTCCGCCAGGCAGTGCATTCTGGCGCTGATGTCGCACATGGAAAACTCGACTGCACGGAGCCTATACGAAAATTGGTGTGGCACAACATGATTGCATGACGATCATAAATGACAGGTCATTACATGAAAATCGTGACGTGCATGTCATTAGCGGCATGATCTACATGCCACTCGTTTCCTTAAAGGGACGTATACCAAAATTGCTATGGCACAACACGACTGCATGACGAACGTAAATGACAAGTCATAACGTTAGCACCATGGCATGCGTGTATGAGCGGCACGGTTTACATGCCACAGTCTTGGTGCTCTTGCGACCGTTTCGTTAACTTCATATGTACCAAACTCGGTATAGCGAGACAACAATGCAAATCCATTTTACGTTCCCTATGCGTGCTTCGCATTCCCTTGATTCCCACTGCACGTGGGATCAGCCAGTTTTATACTTAGCTATCTTGAGCAACATGACTCCTTCCTCTGCTACAACAGTTCCTGCTTTCTACATCTTTCTAGGAACTGTTGTGAAGTAATTGGATGATGGCGATTTAATGACGTTAGATTACTGATGTTTTACTTCCCAAAGCCTAACAATTGTAATTTTGCAACAAAATAACAATTGTAATATATAAGCATGCGTGGCTATCACTAGGGCAGGTTTTGGAGCTCGCTACGCCTATATTTACCGTAACCCTACATTATGGCTGCATTTACCGCAACTGCAGGGTTCTGGTTAATTAGTTTTAATTGCTGTGCTGGCATTATAACATTAGAGGCCATCCGATAGAGTAATTTGATGCCTCTAATTTGTTATGTACCATAGTCTATAAGTATTCACCCAATTCGCAATTCTGTTATAGGTTGCACAGGAGTCTACCATGGTGGCGCAAAATTTTTATATTTTTCCGTTTAAGGAACCTCAAGCGGTCAAAATTTGCGGAGCCCTCCACTACGGCTTTTCTTTTCTTTCGATTCCTTTGAATTCCTTTTCCCTTCCCCCACGGACGCTTATTCGTGCTCAAGACATGGGATGCAGAAATTAGCGTCATTTCTTTAACAGAGTCATAATCATCATCAGCATCACCATCAAATAGGGGTGGCAACGTCGCTTTGAAGTTCCCGCACTAAAACGCATGACGTCACAGATTTGAAGGCGTCTGCCAAGGCCTGCATAACTATTTATACGTAAGCAAAACGTACCTTGTGTTCCGACGAAGCCAGAGAGTCAAAAAAAGGAGTTTCAGAGCATTTCATGGAGCGAATTGGCGAGAGTACGAAAAAAGAAAGGAAATCAGCCTTCTGAGGTCATTATAGGTTCCGAAGTTCCGCCACGAACTTCAAAACTAAAACTTCACATTAATTTTTTCTTCTGAACAAATCTTTGGAAATTGACGACAATCGTGTTCACGAAATATAATCTTCTAAACCACTTCACACTCTCGCGTGAGTGCCCGGTTAAGTCCCTGCTCGCTTAGTACACAAGGTAGTTCATTTTCACCGATAACGAATCGGGAAGGCCCTGGCGGAAGCTATCCAAATCCACGAACTTCTAGAGAGTTGATGCACAAGACTTGCGGGCGCGCTTCAGGCGTTTACCCCCTCTCTTGCATACCGAGCCTATACTATAGTCGTTTAACCCGGACAATAATCTTTATTGATAATTAGCTAATGTAAAGTCACCCGGAACTTATAAACGCATTTTTTCTCTGTGTTATTCAAATCCAATGTACCGCACAAACTACGGAGGATTCTGGTTTCTTATGTCTTCCTCGTACCCGCTCCTTCCTGTTTCGTACACGCATTGCATATGTGGCTACGAGTCAGGCGTAAAATAGCCACTATCCTCTCTGTGTGTGTCACACTTTTCCATTTTAGTAACACAAGAAATACGCTCGGCACCCCCTGGGCTTGTTGCCAAAGCAACAAGCCGAGAGGACGCCGCGGGCCAAGCACATCGAAAAGACAGCCGCTGGTAAGCAAATCATGCGTTTTTCGCTACAGTGGACTGTCAGTTCACAAAGCAATCCCTTGATAACAATCCCCTGCTCGATCTCGCTTTCACGATTTCAGCGTTTGCGAACGCTCCTGTTTTATGGTAAGTTTGCCTATAGGCCCCGGCGGGTTCAACGCAGCGTCTCCGGAGAAATGCGTGTTGTTCGATAACTTCAGCCTGTGCCCATTGCAAACTGTGCCTGCTTGCATAGTGCTAACAAGCCCACGGTTCCCAGCCCGTCTGCCGCCACTCGGTTAGCCAAGTTGCCGCTTATGCATTGAACAGCTTCTGTGAAGACACTTTTCACTTTCACGTTACGCTGATTCCTGGGACAGATTGATTCAACCGGATATTTTTTTACGTTTAGTGTCTCTTTGAGCTTCGTGGCAGAAGGATGTGCAAGCCTTGCTGCACTTCTCGCGATCCACCGGCTTCTGTGATTACTTCCGTTCTTATGTAGCTTCCGGAGCGTTGAGACTTTTCCCTGCCCCTGAAAGCCTTCAGCAAGGCTTGCCAAGTGAAGCTTTTCAAACCACTGTGGTTTTACGTACATCGGATCCTCCCGCGCACGTGTTAGTAACTTAGAACTAGCGTTTCTAATTTTTATTAGCACCAATGCCCTATCAAAAGGACGAAGAAAGAAAATAAAATATGAGAAACATTTTCTCATTTTCACTGCTTGCCGCTCAGTGTGGTTCGTATGTGATAATCCACCCCAGAGCTAATATGAGCCACTTGTTTGGGCAACAATAACAGCAACAACTATTGGGACGAATGGCTGTCGCACGTAAAAACTCAGCTATTGTTAAAGAATGACACAAAGACGCTTACGCTTAAATAAAAATCACAGAGGGCTTACTGCAGCGCACATGGTTCCACGCTCTGTTTAGAACATGGTCTGACGATGAACCGGACATGCAATGATAGATCAGCTAACAGCTCACTAGGGCGACGACATACGTATTTTACACCTACCTTATGCTCAACTGAGGTGAGGCCGTTCAAATATCCGTCAAATGCAGCCAGGCGGCGACCATAGTACAGAGCAGCTGCCTTATCACTTGTAACCCACCGCACCATAATATGCCATACAGTGGCTCACCCCCATTCGCTGCTTTGTGTTTTTTTTTTGTGTGTGTGAATGCTCTATGTCACGTGCCAGCCTAAACAGAGGGGTCAGGGGCCAACCGGGGTGCGCCTGCGTACCCGCGGGGTTTATGTATAATCCGCATTATACAAGTGGTTCTTTGCAGGACCCTCTCGCACGCGTCTTACATTCCCCTTTTGACGGCGAGTGTGCGAACAGCGAGATGTGTAATCTCGTCGCTAGATGGCTATCGCTAAAGCCTCCGTCGCGTGTGCTGAGGGTGGCAGGCTGTTGCAGCGGTGCTTTTGAGAATCTGTCTACGGTATTTCACGCTGTGTCGAAATAGAAAAACATGCAAAGACACAGTTAATAATATTACGCTGGGAATTGAGGGAAAGGAAAGCGGCGAATTTACAAGTCGCCACGCGCGTTTCTTTCTTATGCACGCTTATGAGTACAGGCTGCTTGATGATGAGATTAGAGTCTGAGCAGGTTGCGCCCACGGCGGGCGCGTTTAATCGTCCCACTTTGTTAGGTGTAAGGCATGGGATGTGACAAACTGATATCTGCAGCGACACCAGGGAGACGGAAAACTGTCACCCGCTTCTCTTGTCTCCTAAATATCATCTCAGGACATGCAAAGCGTGCGGTTGGTGGGAGCCTGCCTTCCTTGACGAAGCCTCCTTTAACGTCATACTGTATTGCAGCATCGGCGACCAACACTATCCCCTTACCGAATTGTAGGCAAAAATGAGAAGGTATACGCCCATTCATATGCTGCCTCCGCGGCATATGCAGAGTGTCAGGACATGGGTTCCATTCCTGGCTGCTGATGGCGGATTCAGCAGTGTTGATAGTGAATGCTTATGAATGAACGAGCTGGTAAATTGTCAATGGAGACGTGAGAAAGCAGCACCGTGAGAAAAGAAACAGGCTGGCTTTATCTTCTCTGAAATGCCTACTGCTGTTATTTTCGGGGCTGATATTTTATAACCGATAGGGATGTCCAGATAAGGGGCATGCTGGCACTGAAAAAAAAAAAGAAGCGGGGGGTGGGGGGGAGAGGGCCACTCAGCTGAACTAAACATTCTGCTTGGTTAATTTCTGCATTACCAAGGAGCTGAAAGAAAATTGGAAGCTCAAAATGAGAACTCTTAGATGTGAGCATTGTGGTCGCAAATTGTGCACTTCATGTGCAATGGCTTTTATTTCAGTAAAATGGGGCAAAAAAGCTCACTCAATAAGTTTCACGTCCGCACGTAAAAGATAACAGATGATTGCATCTTGTTCACTGTTTGTCTCTGTGTTTATAAAGTCTTTCAAATTACTTCTCCTGCTTCCGTAACACAAGCGGCAGCCGATTGGAAACATCACCAGTCGAACCTAATGAGCTTACTTTCCGGTGCATTTCTAAGCTTTGTTGACAAAAAACGTCAGCTCGAATGCTACCAGCAGGACTGCGTCTTATTTTTCTTTATTTGTTGAGACATGCACTGTCTGCGTTCAACACACCGAATGCATACTACATCTGCATGGGATCACCATGCCCATGTACCACCTTATCACCCTACTCACCCTACTCTGTAGCCGTGAATTAATAAGTAGGTTTATTTACGCTCAAACCGACAGAATAACGAAAAAGGCCTCAAGAACCATGGCAGCCCCGCCAAGGTGGTTTAGTAGCTATGGTACTCGGCTCCTGATCTAGAGGTCACAGGATCGAGTCTAGGCCGCGGCAGCTGCTTTTCGATGGAGAGAAAATATAGAGGTCCGTGTACTGTGCAATATCAGTGCACGTTGAAGAACGTAGTCTAAACGTATAGTTGTCCACGTGGTCTAAATTTATATAAAGCCCCATTATAGATCCTAATATTATAGATCCTAATTTATAGATCGTGCTTTTTGGACTTTAAACTCACAAAAACAATTAAGCATCACGGCTAAACGCAGATTGTAGACGCCATCTGGCTTTCGCGCGTTTATTTAGACCAACAACGTTGCTGTCATTTTTTGCCCCATTTTCTCGTCCTTTCGAATCCACCTTCGCAAAGTATACAACCAGCACGTTTATTTGGTTAGCCTTTCTCTGCCCCACCAAAACGGCTTCCAATGCAACAGTGCATCATCCCTTGCTATTGCTTGTACATATTGGACTAGTTAAGTCAAAGTCCTCCTTGCAACAAGCTGTGGCGGTAACCTAACCGCCACCGCCAAACTATTCCTTGACTTGAAACATAAAGCCTATCGGTTACCTAATTGTTCACTCACTGCCTACGACGATGCGAAAGGGCCCGCAGGCGCTGCCTTACCCTCCCACTGTGTTCCAAAAATAAAATGAAAAGGAAACAGCGATGTATTAGCGCAGGCGCCCAAGGCCTTACCACCTGATACAGAGTTTTACTTTGTATCTCGCTTCGCTCTATGAACAATGCTCAACGGTGAAAGAGGCCAACAAAAGAGTAGAGGATAGCCGCGCCGACATCCAGGGAGCGGGAACTAGCGGGGTTCCGCTTCTGATGCCGAGCTCTCTGGCGAGGGTTGCACAATGCGGGAAGGGGTGCTATAGGGCAAAGAACGAAAGGGAGGGACGACAGGGGCGATATTAAGGCCATCTTCGAACGCTCTCACGCTGATGAGACAGCCCCGCGAATGTGTATGCGCCGGATTACGGTCTCATCGTTAAATGTAGTGCTTCACGGTTTTGCGATGATGCGGTTCCCGCGCCATTCAGTGTTTTCACGACCGTTAGGCAAGAAGATCGTCGCAGCGGGACATTGGCAAATAGGGACGAGTTCGGTCGCCGCTGTGCTTTTTTTGCGGGCCGACAGAGATTGCGGAACAATCGCAAAAATCTCGCATCGATTGCTGCACAAGCATTTCTGTGAGCTAATAATGCGGCCTGTCCTTCGCTATTTCAAGAAAGAAAGAAAAATGAGGTCATGTCATATAGATACACCGTCTACTGAAGTTCAACAGCTGCAAGCTCGCTTCTTAATTCCAGAGTATTACTCTTCTTGCTCTAGCAAAATACATACTCTCGCATACCTGAACCCTGGCCTCCGAGAGTCCTAGCCTCTGGGACAGCTCTTCACGCATGAAGGCATCAGGGTAGTGCGTCTCGTCGAACAGCCTTTCCAGTTCGTTCAACTGTTCCAGCGTGAAGTTTGTGCGCGATCGACGCTGCTTGACCTTGCTGCTGTTGCTGCTACTGCTGGTACTGCCAAGGTTGCCACTGCCTCCACTACTTCCGTTGCCACCTGCTAGAGAGAAATATGCAAGAATTCTTAAGGTGATTTGGGGAGTGAAAAGAAGCAGCGGCTCAAGACGGCAGCGGCTCTTTTACTGGGACAAAAATTCATAAGCTCCTTACTAAAGGACGAGTTCAGACATTTTCTCGTGACAGTGGGATGAACTGCCAAAAAAACACTGTTAAGTCAATATGCTCTCGGCTTTCCTGGACGAAGATTAGAGGCCCTACCACTACTTGTAGAGGGTCTTACCAGGAGCTTCGAAAAAAGCACTGCGGTGTATGGTTTCAGAGGTACCTTCCGAACCATACCAATCCGCTCATTGGCTAGTTGGTACATTTATTGGCATACACAAGGTTTGTGCAGCGTGAAGACAAGCAGATGCAAAGGTGACACAGTCAACTCGTTTGTTCGTCACCTTTCTCACTCCACTTCTCCGCGCAGCTGGTACTTTGCCTGCTTCACGAACTCCTCTGGACGACGAACGTGTGCCCAAGAGGATTTCGAGACCAATTTTCTAGTATATTTAGCACTCACATTGTGTTTCATATCCCCCGCCATAGTGTTCTTGTGGCTATGACACTCGGCCGCTGATTCGAAGGTAGCGATATAAAATCCCGGCTGCGGCTGTTGCATTTCGATGGGAGAGAAATGCCAGAGGCCCGTGTACTGTGCGATGTCGGTGCGCGTTAAAGAACCCCAGGTGGTTGAAATTTTTGGGGCCCTCCAGTACGGTTCGTCTAATAATCATATCGTGGTTTTCGGAAGTAAAACCTCAGAAATCAATCAACCAATGATGCAGCATTATGTCCCATAAAGTTTGTTATAATTGTTTGCTGCATCAGAGCACGGTTCTTCTTGCCTCACAGACCATTCTTTGTTCGTGTTACTGCTCCGCGTACAATTTTCGTAGCATATATGCATATAGTGCAGTTCCGTCTGCTGGTGTTCATATGTAGGAGGCGTATTAACAATAATAATAATTGTTAGCACCTTACGTGTCAAAAGTCCTAAACCGCGATGAGATGATGAAGTACGCCATGTAGTGGAGAATTCCCAAAGAATTTTTAGCACTTCAGCTTCTTTCAAGTGCACCTGAATATAAGTACATGGATGCTTTTTTCTTTAAGTTCGCCCCCGTCCAAATGCAACCGCTGTGAGGGGGATTCCATCTCCTGACCACAATCTTCGCAAACAAGCACGCTAGCCTCTAAGCTAACAAAATTAACAAGTACTACATTAACAAAATTTGCGCTTCTAGAATATTCTTGAAACTAAACTGAATGTCTTGTCCAGGTAAACGGAATTAATCGAAAGATTATTCTACCCTGTTATGCCACATTTTTCTAATCCAATGGGACATTATTATGTGCATATATATAAGGAGCTCGAACCATTGGTGCCGGGGCTGCAGGTGGATTCCTCTTTGAGTCTCGGTGGCCCAGAACCAAGTGTAAGAGAATGAGAAAGACGCACGTCGGCGTTTCTTTCAGACGACGGCGGATCCTGCCGACGAGGAGGAGACGACGACGATGGTGGCGCCACAGAGCGGCCACCGGGCAACGCCGCCATCTTGCTGAGGCCTTCAGGTTCCGGGGAACAGCAATCTGCGAGGAGTTCAGCAAATAGACGGCACATTCTTACGAACAGTGCTACTACGCACCGAAAAATCTATGTTGGCCTCTGGCAACACCACGAGTACGTGATTGCCAGCGAAAGCAGGTTTACGCGCGAAACTTGAAACTTCATTGCGGCTGAAGAGCGCGGGCACAGGCGATCCTATATTTTTTGTTTATCTTTCAGCAGATATCATTTAACTGGAAAACCACAGCACATTACTTATAGAAATGCATTTTAGATTCATTCGTAGTCGGAAAGTATATATATATATATATATATATATATAATATATATATATATATATATATATATATAAGAGAATTGACGATGCGCCTCTTAGAGGACGACGGTTTATTAAGTCAACGTTTCGGTCGGAGCCCGACCTTTTTCAAGACAAAAGGTCGGGCTCCGAAACGTTGACTTAATAAACCGTCGTTCTCTAAGAGGCGCATCGTCAATTCTGTTATAAACTACCGGGAACCCAAGCTATTTTTGCATATACAGTCTATCTATATATATATATATATATATATATATATATATATATATATATATATATATATATATATATATATATATATATATAAGACCTTTCTGAAGGTTTTGCATTGCGTTCGGCTGAATCACCAGAACTGCGCCAGCGAAACAGTTCAAAAGGGTCCAACCTTTTCATTTAGCTTTTGGCAATGCTGTGCACCAGCAGAAAAGTTCAATATTTACAAGTGGCAAGTTTTCGTAATACAAAGGTCCTGCACATGCGTGGAAGCTTCGCCTGCTTGATTCTTCATGTTCAAACTGCAAACAACGCGAACAATCAAGGAACTTTGTGCTGTCAACCACTGGGACCTCCATACCGCCCGTGGATGACCGTTTGCTCTTAAAATATGATAAAAAAGACACTGCTAGATGCCGTGGCCAATCAACTGCCTACCCTGTCAACGTTCCAAAGCTGCAGATGAATGTCTGCAGCATATATGCGCTCTTTCTCTTGATGGGGAAAGGGAGGGGGGATTAACGGGCCCTCAGAAAAGAAATGAACCTACACCCCTGCTGATAATTAGATATCTGGATTTCCACATTTCTTCTGGATCTCCTGAGACAGAACTCTCCTGATGTCTAGATTCCCAAAGCGCAGCTACTGTCAGGGAGTGTATTCAGAAAGGTAACTTGCGCTAAAGGTGATCCTATATAGTGGAACATTTCGCCCCTGAGAGCCTTATGATTACTGAAGCCTGCCGGCCAGCGGAAGAAAGCTCTTACAAAAGAGAACTTTTGGAACGCCGCCCCTGAACTTTCGTGATAGCGCAGACGTCCGAAAGTTTGAACAGGTAAATTGAACGTCCTATAGGCTCAAATTAGCGAAGATAACACGATGACTGGGGAGCGGCTCCCGTTAGAACCACAGTGATGACGTCGAAGTGACCACCGACCCGCTTGTTTTCATCTGTTTCATTGCTTGTCGCACTCTTTGCACTAAAAAGCTGGTAGGGAGTTCTGGTAATGTGTCGCAGGTGCCATCAGTGAACAAGCTTTGGTGTTTAGGGAAACTTGATACTGTGAAACATGGTGCTCAGATTCACACAGGGTAGGTATAGCACCCAGGAGTTTTCCCAGGGATTGAATGGCGGAAATCGGTGGAGATGGCGTCTTTACAATAGCGGAAATCGATGGAGATGGCGTCCACTAGCGTCTGTAACAGCTGTCAGCTCCAACGAGGAAAAAATACTCCGTTCCCGTACAAATTCGAGCCCATCTGAATAGGAGCGGTGTCACTGAAGACCTTACTGACTCTCACTATTTGGTTGAGGAGCTTGCAATATCGGCCACGGCTCTGATATGTAAAAGTGCTGTCTCAGGATTCAATCATTGGATGTAGTTTCCTCGAAGCGGGAAAAGGGGCGGCGAGAAAGGAGGCGATAATGGTGATGAAGAAGAGGAAAAAGGCATGGTAGACGACAACAAAGAGGAAGCGGAACAATATGGCGACAGCGAAGAAGAAAAGGAAGGAGACAGCGAGGAGAAGAGGAAGAAGAGAGGAAGACTACGAGTACGAAAACGACGAGGAAGAAAAAGAGAAATATGTCAGAAACTAAAAAAGCGGAAGCGCATGACGACCACGAGAGGAACCATAAAACAGACAGTGGAGGAGGAAGAAGGGTGGGGAAGCAAGAACAAAGTGTGAGGAAGAAGAATCGCCGCTATCGCCAGCCGCATTGCCAACGCCGGGCTCGCTCGGCGCGCTCTTCTGGTTTCTGGCGTCTCCTGGCTGCCTCGCCGCTTCATACGGTCGCTGTGCCTTGCTAGCGACGCGCTGGGAATAAACCTCGTCACAAAAGTAATACTGCAAAGAATAATAAGGAGGAGGAGGAGAAAGGAATAGGAAAGGCAGGGAGGTTAACCTGGGCCGAGCCTGGTAGGCTACCCTGTACTGGGGAAGGGGGAAGGGGAGGGAAAGTTCTGGAGGATAGAGAGAGAGCAAAAAAATTTTAAAAATTAAAACAATAACGAACAACATATTGCAGTGTCGCAAACGTTACAAAAGTTCTTTGTCGATATTCGGAGACGGAAATTGAGCCTAGAAGCGTCCAGAAGATGTAGCAGCACTTTCGTTGCTTGGCGTAGCTGAAATGCACAGTGCCATACGGTTTGTAAACAGGAACCGTCGTAAGTCCGAGAAACATTACCTCAAGCTTCTCGCATTCCACTAAAGTAAGAACGCGCTTCTGACATCACCTCTAAACGATCGCAAATGCTCTTGAAGTACTATCGAGCTGGTGTTAGAGTTCTCAAGTTCTGGACTTCTGTAGGCTTGCTAGAACTGGACTGATAGGAACCAGCACTTGCAATGCGCTTCGAGCAGTCGGCGTCTGCATCTTATCCACGAGGACGCGAATAGCACTCGCTAGTGAGCTTATGATGGCTACGAGTTGTTTGTCCTCATTCGTCAATTTATAAGGCACAGACGAAGTGTCCTTTGCTGTCGAAGACTGGCGTCTCTCATCGGCCACCTGTAATTTAGGGAGCTCTGGCCAGGCGTCACGTCTCTCACTGCTGGAAACTGGCTTGTCCTTAGACCCAATCGCATGTGCCTGGGTGGCAGAGGTGGCGGTGATTTTGGACAAGGTTGACATGGTGGCGAGGCTCTGGAGGGCTTGGAACACCGTCGCCGACGAGATCTTCGTTCAATCGATGCGGCTGCTTCCTGTTGAGACGAGTGATCTCTAATCATTTTTTTTTCAGAATGGCCCTTTCCCTTTGAATAACAGGGCAGTCCTTGAAAGACTCATCGTGAGGACCATTGCAATGTGCGCACCTAAGCGTACTGGCCTGGCATGTGCTCGTTGTGTAGGGCCCAGTGCATCGCGAGCAGACAGTGCTGTTTCTGCACAAGCTACACATGTGACCCAACTTCATGCACTTCCAACATAGGAGGGGCTGAGGTATGAAGGGGCGAACAGCATGGCGGTAGTGGCCCACCTTGACATGTGATGGGCAGGGATTCGTTCTTAAATGTAATCTTGACGCATCGTGAGGTGCCGAGGCGAGACACACTTTCGATTACGGTGTCTCCTGTTGCGGGCTTAATTAGAACTGGGAGGTCAGTATCCGAGATGGTCTCGTAAACATCATGAATTACTCCCCTGCTGACGTCATTGCCGAGCGGAATACGAGGGCGGACTCCCATACCGGTAAGTTCCGTCCCAGTGCGCAAGGTCTCCAACGTATCCACGCCGTTAACGTCAACTGCCAGAATGTTCTTGCGTGTGTTCACTCTAATGTATTTAACTACATTAGGCACCAGCGCCTCTAGCTGTGCAGAGACTGCTTGCCTGTTGAGACGTCTCATGTTGTCGGTGGCAACAACGTGCACGAAAAGTATGGTGACTAGCCCAGTGTGCTTTGACGACCTCACGGTGGATGCACTCGAATTCGATGATCTACTCACAAGCCTTCTCTTTGCCTTTCGGCTCCTGATCAGCTCGAAGGAGTCGTCACCGGAGTCCTTACCACTGACATAGTCGCTCATGGTGTCATCACTGTCAGAGTCGATGTCGCTGACGGTGCCGTTGCGCTCCCTGGAGGCAGCAGCTGCAGGCACTACGTGGTCCGGTGTACGCGCGTGGAGCTCCAGATCCATCGCACGTCAGTAGGAAACCACACTTGATCAAAATTATTCACAAAAACGCATGACTGAGCGACGTAGCATTCTGCCAGAAAGTCCCTCCATCTTCGTCTCTTCCAGAAGAATAAGAGAGCACGTTGCAAAATATAGCTTGCTCTGCCACTGTGCCGCCGCCTCCGCGCACGCCTGGAAGTTATTTTACTGTTTTGTTTTGAATGCACTGCCTAAGGCCAATCTTGAATATTTGTCTCTTGTTCGTACATATAAAATGGAAGAAGTAATCAACTAGGTAACCACGCCGCTGACACGTATTACAAATCTTACTACCATCCGTGCACCACGCACTTCTTGCCTACTGAGGCCTACAATATGCGAGGCTGTCTTTACCCATTTGTTTTCAACACTTACAGGGCCAACGTCACAGCAAGCTCTTCAGTTTTAGGAGAACAGCAATGCATCAGAAACACTGTATAGAAGCGGTTTGTGTCTCCCCTCCTGGTTGCTGGAGCTGTTCGGCAAAGGCGAACGCAATGCATGGAGGTCACGCTCGTTTCCACATGATTGTTTCCCGCAGGGGAGCACACAAGCATGACATTTATTTATTGAACACAATACACGAAGGTGGTAGTATACGGGGATCCTAGCCACAGGAACACTCTGTCCATGCATATCGAAACTTCCTTTTTCTGACTTACAAAAAAAAAAAAAGAAAACGGTTGAAAGTGCAGTGGCTTTCGTTTAGCTAAAGTTGTGCTTTATCTAAAAGAAAGCCTTAGCTGAATTGTACTTGTAAGATTTTGTAAGTGGCAAAGCAGACAACAAGCAAAATACCCTAAACTGTACTTTGGTTAACGGTGAAAATGTGAGATTTATGACTCAAGTTCATTTGCGTTTCACCGCAAAACTCACTTTTGCTGCCCAGTCGACTTGTGCATCACCAGTCATTGCCTGTCTTGTGACCGATTTATTGCTTCTCCCAGAATCAGCAGCTTGCGGGACGTGTGAGACTAGCGGAAAAGAAGCGCAGAAAGCTTCGTCCCGCAGTCTAAACCATCAGCTGTGGGCTCCGCTCGTAACCTTTAAATTGAATCTCGACCGAGCGCACTTGAATGAGAGGGAGAGCCACGGGGCCCGTCGGAACGCTTCTGCGTCCACTGTGGAGGAACGAGAGTGGGGCAGCAACAAAAGGCAGCAACAGTATCCTGATTAACCCAGGGAGGAGGCGGTCCTTTTTATTTCTTTTCCTTTACTCGTTTCGCGTCTTGCGGCTTTGACAACGCGCGCTCGCCAGCCTCGACTCGGCTTGGCTCAGCCGACTGGCTTCATCAAAGTTTCATAATCTCCGGCAGTTGCTCCGTAATTCGGTTATAACCTCCTCTCAAAACGCAGCGTCGTCGAAAAGCCTCATAAACGTGCAACAAAAAGGGAAAAAAAAGGAAACCAGGGGAACGCATCGGCGCTGGAGCTTTACGGTGGGGAGACGAAGGGAAAAGCGCCCCCTTGCAATAGGGAGAGTAAGGAGAAAAGGGGAGGATAGGGAGAAGCTGTGGCTGCAGTGAGGGAAGCTGCGTGTCTCTACCATCGCGTCGGCTGCGGGACACGTGCTATGGCCGAGAGCGCGGCCGGAAAGGTACACAAGCGGAGGATGTATGGGCAGTCAGACACGAGTTAGCCGGTGGGGCGCTTCTCCGCGAATGAACAGGCCATTGGACACGTCGTAAGTTTGGACAGCCCGTACGTGATCGCGCTCGCCTCGTATACGTCGCCGCTGCCACTGGCGTTTCCACGTTCCATACTCCACTCCTCTAGACTACTGGCCTACCTTTGTGCAGTTATGTACCCCACCTCGACAAAAACGTGCAGTACTGTCGCTGCCTTAGGCTTACGGTGGCGCTGATGAAGTACAGATTTGACAGTGTTGTTGACATCGTACTCCCTAATTTCATTGATCAAGTAATCTAACAGCGAAATCGCTGTAAAGCATAAAGAGTTAGTTTGACTGTGTGCTGCTGATAACAAGCGACACAATAATCAACGTGGATGCCGAAGCCATCGATGTAGTCACTTGTCCCTATGCTGGAAAACGCAAAATCCTTGTGCCCTCGTACTGCACCGATTTGGAGGCCTAGGCTTTGCGTCCACATATTTTTTACCCTTCTCCTCGCTCCGAGGGCACACGCGGTAAGCTGCACTGGTGTGTGCGCGTGCCGCACGTCGGGTAACCTATAGGGCTGACAGGGACGGGCGAACCGACGTGGGCCGATACGTGGCAATAAAAGGCGGCCGTCCGGAGAGTTCACCTTGTTGGCGCGTCCATTTGCGGTAGGCGCCAAATTGGATTTTTATAGCCACCCGCGTGGCGCAAGAAGAAAGAAAGCAGGAACGGGGTGGATATGAGAAGCCAACGGCCTTGACTGCAGCGCCCAAACACGTACACCTGCTAGCTCTCCTGAAGCAGCGAGGCCGCGTTATGGCTTCACACCTTCCCTCTCCGCGTTTCTTATTTCACCTTCAATGTTTGAGTAGATTGTTGTTGGTAGTTGGAAGAGAATGGTCGAGAAGGAAAAGCTACTTTCGTTCAGCTACTTCCCCTGTAGCGTAGTCTTTCCCACGTGCTCGTGTAAGTTGAGCGCGCTTATAGGGACAGGCCAATTATGCGTCCAGTTATGCCCGCTTTCCATCCTACCGTGCACACGGCGTGAAATGCCGCATTATGACTTTTCCGTAACAATGTTCCTCGGGAGCGGTTGCCACGTGGAGCCATGGAGGCGCCGCAGAATCTTCTGCATCTTTGCCGTTACGGTGATTTGTGTGGACAGGCGAGCGACGGGGTCTATGGGAAATTCCCGTGAACGATACACCATTATTGGCTGTTTTTAGGGGCCGCCACAGTGCCGTCTTGGTAGGGGCGATGTCTAATGTCGGGATAGCGAAAGTGGCGCCAATAAATACCGATAATGCGATAAACTGAGCTAGAGAACACATTGAGTAAATCGAAAAAAAATCGTGGTGAGAACAGTTCTGCTAGCACGAAACGGGTACTAATGCGCCACAGACAGCGCAAGTAATATATCGCAATGTTTTTGTCCAATGAATGTATCCTATGAATGGATGAAGCTGGCGCCGGTCTGTGCGCTCTTCGTGCGGTTGGTCGCCCTCGCTGTCGGCGACGTCGTGAAGACGGCTAGACACGCAACTTCAAAAAACGGCGTCAAAAGCGCTGCATCTGGGTCGGGCTTAATGGCGTTAGCGTCTCCGATAATGTTCCCGGGAAGTCTGCTAACTATTCATGGAACAGCTGTACCACAACACAACGGCTGTACCAACACTCTAATTGCCTTGGTACCTTCACTGAGCCGTTCAGATATAGAATTAACGGTATGCCCAATTACTCGCTGTAGCGTGCTGAGCACGCGCAGATAATAGAAAACGTCTGGCAACGTCGACGTAACGAACATGTCTGGTGCATATTTATCATTATTGTTTTAGGTAAAAGGAACGAGGGTGCCATGTTGCCGATTTTGCGAGGCACTCATAGCGATAGTAGTTCATATAGGGTATAGGATGCAACATAAGAAAAAAAAATACCCGGCCAGCTCCCCTATGGTAAAACTTGGGGTGGTGCGAAGCGCGCAGTGTGCGCCGGTGTCCCCCACAGCAACACGTCAATCGCTTCTAATGGGCAGTGAGAAGAAGACGTTTGTTAGGGCAGTGGCACCCTCTTTTGCTTTTAACCGCGTCTAGGCAATGAAGCAATAGACAGACTGGCCGTAAGTTCTCTTCTTGTTACACGCCGCAGCGTGCTAAGAAGTATGCTTTACAGGAGAAAAGCCGGCATTTGAAATCAATTTTGAGAAGAAATTTAACAGCATTGAATTTACTAATGCGACTAAATGCTGACTATTCCTATATTTTAAATTAGGTTAAATCATGCTAGTTTATTTCGAACCGGTTTTATGCATTATACACTTGTTTTTGGCTATCGTTCGAAAACTTGATTTACCGTGACGACAGGACACGATAAGAGACGCCGACAACCGGGGACCTCAAGGAGCTTCGCCCTTACAACAACAACAACAACAAAAAAAGACACGTTTAGCTACAAAGCCGACGGACCGCACAGGTCAATGTTGCACCGCCAGGAAAAAGAAAATTGGTCTCACGGGTCACTTCTTTCTACGTAACAAAATGGGCTTTCCATGTTCCACTCTAACAAAATAGTGAAAACATGCATACAATAGATTCAGCTAAAATTTCATCGCTACAGCTGTCGCTTTATTTTGCTCGCATGGGAATTTTCAAGTGGAAACTATTTTCACCCTCGTGGAGGAACAGTGACTGGTGGTTATGAGGTAGCGGTGTGTGTGTGTGTGGGGGGGGGGGGGGGGGCGAAGCTGCCGTCTTGAATTGTATGTAACTATAACAGGCATTAAAGGGTTAGTGGTTGTACAGGTTCTGCATGCTGTACTGATTCACGTACGACAGAAAGTAATGTAACATGTATTTGCGCGCGGCCAAACACGAACACATCTAACTTGATTAACATCGTGTTTTCATATGATCGCCTCATGGAGAGCACAAATACAAGTGATCAAATGCACTAACTTGCTTCTCGCTTCCCTTAGCCAACGCACGCTGAAATGAGACACACATGGACATTGAGTAATGTCGGAGAAAGGACACGCGAAGCCTCTGGAACTTCCGTGGATTACTTGCAAGACAGGGCCTTCCCCACGTTTTTCACATTTCCAACGCCTGAAGGGATGCTAAAGAGCAAAGGCATTTTTACAGTAACAACAGCACCACTCTTGAAGCGATACAACGCTCATTAAGCGAGGAAGCTCATTAAAGTAAGATGCAGGTGGCGACGCTGCCGGCAGTATCCCGCACCAACCCGCTTTGGCGACATATATCTTGAAAGTACTACCTGATAGGGCAAGCATTATTATTCCGCCGCAATACCGAATCTCATTGTGTTCATGGGTGGCCAAAGAGTGAACGTAGCTAGTTTCACGAATTTTCATGGAGCCAATGTGGCCGGAAAGTACTTGAAATCGCGACGTCTCGCTTACGGTCGGGTACCGAGGTTCCGGTGCGAAGTTTTAAAAAAAAAACATAAAACTGTAACCTTCACTTCGTCCTCTAATACTAAACCTATGATAATGAAGTGAACGACGATGGAGTTCTCAAATCATAATCTGTGAGTCCAATAAGGTAATTTAATGTTTCGCTTTAGTGTCCCTGTAAGACACCGTGTTTCGCAGCTAATTTCAACATTCTTTGTTCCACGCTCGTGTGCCCCCCTCTCCACTTTTTGACTCGTGGCGTTCGGCTCGTTTTCCCTTTCCAAGGCGTGCGAAAATGCCGTCCTCTGTCGCACGCTTCTTCTCGGTTCCCCAGGGTACCGCACGCAGCTCGCGTAAAAAACTTCTTGCTCATGGACCTTGTACGCACCACTACATTGACGACGAGACCTGGTTTGGAGCCTTCCTATGATTAAGCAAAAAAAAAAGTAAAACGCTCGACCAGCAGCTTATAGCTGCCTATGCGTACGCGTGAAGCAAATATACATGTGAATACTGAAACTGATGGTTCCCGCATAACCTGCCGTCGGCCGTGCCGAGATTTTTTAAGAATACAAGAACGCCCACAAATATAATGAAGATTTGCGTGTAAACTTATCTTCCACGCCGTAAGTGATTCTGTTTTATAATGGATGCAGTTTTCATTTTTCTACTTGTCTTTCTCTCCCCAAACTCTCTCACCACACGGAGTAGCATGTCAGCGATATTTCAAAGCCGGCTAAATTCTCTCTCTTTCCATAAAGAGCGCTATCTCTCTATCTCTCTCTCAGTTTTCATTTGCCGAACTTGTTGTTTCTGCTTAATCCATTAGCATTTACTTATACGTTCGAGCCACACTTTGAAACATTTCTTATTTGGGTGTACCAAATGCAATTTGAAACGACAGACTGACCGACAAAACGACCTGTGGCGATATCCCTGACGACGAGGGAAGTCAAACACACACAAACACGCAAGTATGATCAGAAGAACACGTGTGTGCATCATATTACATTATTAAATATGTCCCGACGGTACGACGCTAGGCCACGGGTATTCCTTAATTGCCTGCATTAGTGAAGTGAAGCTGACAGCCCAACATACAGATAAGGAGACGAAGGAGACTATGAAGGAGACTATGAAAACGAAGGAGACTATGAAAACTCACATGCGCTGATGTAAAAAGTAACAATTGAGTAGTTGTTAAGCGATAAAAAACCGTTGGCGTATAACAGCTGCATCTTACCAGTACTCACCTAAGTGTCAGAAACTTGGAGGCTCACTAAAAAAAGGTTTAGTTTAAGGACGATGCAGCTAGCAATGGAACGGAAAAGGGTAGCTGTAACATTAAGGGACAAAAGAGAGCGGAGTGGATTAGGGAGCAAACGCGTGTTAAGGCGCTCGTGTTGTCACCTTGTCTTTCCTTCGTCTTCGTCCCCGTTTGCGCTGTAAGCTGGTCAATATGAATTATCACCAACTCGCCCAGATTTCCGTTCGCGTGTTAAGGACATAATAATAGAAATCAAGAAGAAATGGACGTAGACGGGATATGTAATGCGAAGGCAGGAGGCAAGACAACCCTAGAAAAGGCAAGCGTGCCAGGGGGTGGCAGAAAGTTAGGTGGCCAGATGAGATCAAGAAGTTTGCGGGGCTACATTGGTCGCAGTTAGCGCACAGGACCGGGATAATTCGAGATCGTTGGAGAGGCCCTTGCCTTGAAGTGGACATAAACGGGATTATTATTATTATTATTATTATTATTATTATTATTATTATTATTATTATTATTATTATTATTATTATTATTATTATTATTATTATTATTAAACATACCGTTGAAAATGAACATTTACGAAGTATATCAAAACTTTGAGGGACGAAAGTTCACTACATGGACCAGCATTTAAACCATTTCTACGTAAGCACTAAAAAGACTCGAAATTTTCATGCACATGACCCTCAATAAGGGGACGCTAAAAGCAGATAATAAGTTGAACTTAATTGAAAGATTAGGTTTGTGTGATAACCAGCCAGCTCGCCAACCCTGGCGAGAACAGAGTAGTTGTAGGTGAGAAAAGGAAAAAATTGAGAAATTGGAGGGGCCCCAGCAGTCAGGAAACAAGAGTACGTTCTATAGCCTCCTCCGTGTTGCATAAAAAGTAGGTGCGTGAAAATAATCGTAGAATATGGTACCTTTAATAGTCGTATTCAACTAAAAAGAAAGACCTATACGAAGTCTTCGAATATTTGAAAAGATTGAAGGTGAAATGTGGTCCTCTGGCGGTGATTCGCGGACACGCTGGGTTCTGATGTCGCCGATTCATACAGAGGTAAGCATCATAATAATTTCTGGGGTTTTAAGCCACGCATTTATACCGGTAAGCATAGATGATGCATAGAGGCGTGATGGAGGCCAACAGCGGCCACTCGTAGGACTTATCGGCGCCAATGTGCTCTGCCACGATAATTATCTCCAACTATGTGCTTGACAGCGCTGCTATCGCTCATATAACCATACCTGTGTACTAACGAAAGGGAAGGGGTCAAGGGCTCGTTCTTTATTTGTTAGAAACAACTTAATGAGCAAACAGACAATGAAGCCAAGGAAAGCATAGGGGAAGTTACTTGTGGTATTGTAATTGTTGAGAAACTAGAAAGGAATTAAAGTGGACGAAAAGACAAGCCTGCCTTCGGTGGGACCCGAACCCACGACCTTCGGATGTCGCGTCCGATGCTCTACCAACTGAGCTACGAAGGCGCTCGTCCCCCCGTCCACTTTATTGTGTATTTATGTACGTATTATCCTGGGAGTGTTAGGCAGCGCCACTCATGGCCAAGGCGGCGTGTGAGGAACACACTTTCTTGCCAGGAGGCGTCACGTAGAACGTGAACTTAGATGAGATGGCTGCTGCCCAATAAGCCCTCGCATGCTACCTAAGGCACCAAGTCTGCCGCAACGAGGCCCACGCTATGAAATAACGAAAGGGAAGGGGTCAAGGGCTCGTTCTTTATTTGTTAGAAACAACTTAATGAGCAAACAGACAATGAAGCCAAGGAAAGCATAGGGGAAGTTACTTGTGGTATTGTAATTGTTGAGAAACTAGAAAGGAATTAAAGTGGACGAAAAGACAAGCCTGCCTCCTTGGCTTCATTGTCTGTTTGCTCATTAAGTTATACCTGTGTACTGTACGCTATTGATGGGCCACCGAAATGTCCTTCCCGACCATTCGCAGACACCTGACCATGCGGGTAGCCTTTACTATTTGTTATCTCTTCCTTTATGCTGGGACATTTTATCAATACGTTTAGGACTTGGCAGTGCTTTACTGATAGTAATGCACTTGGGTTAATAGTTTAGCAAGGTATTGTCTTAAAATATTTCTCAGGGAAATAGAACACTATTACTGAAGGCGCGTTTGTGTTCTAATGTTCGAAGAGGCTTATTGATTCGTGTCCAAAAAATTTGACACTCGTCGGACCCTAATAACAAGCAGCCACTACGTCATTGGTGCAAACAATCACGTCACTTACAGAGTATACGTTGTCAGCGCAGCTAGAGGGTAACACGGCAAAGACAGCTTTATTATATTTAGTGAAACAAAACTGCGCCCCCAAGAGCTCAGCTGAATTAACAAAGCTAACGTCTCTGCACCACCTTGCCTATAGGTTATGCGGTTCATAGCTTCTGTGCGCGGTGATCAAATGTTACGCACGTAAACTTTGATAATTAGCATTACGTGGTTGCTTTGGTAATTTTTGTTTGTACCCTTGAGCTCTTAAAGACATTACATAATATCAGAAGCGGTAAGAAAGCAAAGTGTATTTATCACTAACAAATTACTACATACTTTAAACCTTGATTTTCCACAAAGCGTTCTTCCTCTTCTACATAAGATCGCAGCAAAATGAGTACTTTGGAAGTTCGGCTCCATGATTCCAATACAGATGCTCGAAATCCCTACTTAGACCAACGATGACAACTGCCAATCGTGATGGCCACCGATCACGCTTGCGTGCATGTCCAAACGGCTAAAAGCACGGGCGTACGGTTGCGCTCCTTCGTGTAGTGATCTCACAGAAATCTTAATTATCTTTACAAGGGATAAGACATCGTGCCTTGAGAACAAGAATAACTCAAGGACGCTGCTTCAAGGTTAAATGCGCTGCCGCCATAATATTTCCAGCCCTGCCGCTTTCATTCGCCTTCTTTTTCTTTCCCATTCATCGCTTATTTCATTCAAATCTAACCCAATTTTGCCGGGGCGTCGCCATATATTTCGGAGCTGTCGCCGAAAATTGCGCATTTGTTAGGACGGTTATTGAGTGGGGTACAAAAAAAAGGATGGGAGGGCGAGTGGGGGAGGACATCATAAGAGTCTCTCGGCAATTGCTATGACATTTATACGCAGGAACGACACGGGACGTTGTCAGTGATTGCGTGTTCTTGGTCCGTTCTTTTTCTAAATCGAAAATTGAAGCCACCATCACGGTGGAACGGCAGCGTCCCGCTCTGCATACGTCTACACCCATAAGCATCCCTGTTTGTCACGACGTTGTTGCTCGTGACAAACACAAGTGCATTAAAGGGAATATAATGCACCGCTATGCGCAAAACAACGACGACAAGATGATAAATATCCTGCTCCGTAATTTTTCGTGAAGGAATGGGAAGTGGCATTGTTTGCCGTCACTGAAACAGAAAGCGCGGGTTTGGCGTAGGCCTCCCCCGCGACCATTAAACATTCTCTTTGGAGGATGTGTAAGCGCAATCGAATTTGTGACAAAAGGAGAAAAGAAACAAGGCGAGGGGGCGAGGAGGCCGCGGGGCGGCGGAGGATGTCATCGTGATAGGAATGGCTTCCATCCTTTTCTCTGTATTTCTTGTTCGGAGAAAATAAGAAAGCTGCAGTAATCTTCTCAGCACTTATTATGGGCGAGAATCTGAATAAACGCCGAGCCTCTTAAGAGCCGTGTTTGCGGAGGCACGAATGCTGCCTATCTCGACAGCGCAGCAATTTACGCGACGCGGGCAAGGGTAACGGAAAATAAAAAAAAAGATAGCTTTTCTTTTTCTTCAAGTTTATTGTCCGCTCAGTGTCGTTTGGAGCAGAAACTTCTCCATAAATCACCAGAAATGGATATTGATCTGTTGTGGATACAAAAATAAGGTCCTGTAGGAAAAACAACAAAGAATATTGCAGTTCGCTGAAGATGTTTTACATTTAAGAGTAGGGTAATAATGAGCTTTTGTCATTTTCGTTGCTTTCTCGGCAAGCTTATGCAGCCAATATTGTAAACATTATTCTCTATTCAGACAGCAATGGGCCTGGCAGATAATATGGGGCAACGTGAAATGAAATGTCCAGCAATACAGGGAGACACTCAAACTCAAAAATATGTTGGCCGTAATTTCTGCGTGTCAAGAGCGTATCGCGAAGAGAGAAATATGAGCTCCTTCTTTCAAAGATCTTGCACAAAAAATAGGCTAATGCACACTCAAAGAAAGTCAGCACATTTGTACTTCATAATTAGAAAGAGCAAAAGTCTGGGCGTGTTATAACTGCACGCTGACTCTTGTAGCGCGTACAAAAACGAGGGACAGAAAGTATGGACGCGGACACAGCGCTACGTCTCCGTCCATTCTTGCTGTCACTTGTTTGTGCATGCGCTGCAAGAGCCAAAATGACAGCTCGCGTTTTGTGCAGCGTGGGCTTGCAGAGGCGTCACTGCATGAACGGTATGAAGCATGGAGGCGAGGGGAAAAAAACAAATTCAGCAGATCCTACGCACTGTGCGCATCTGTGTCATGCACCGCCGCGGTGGTGTAGTTCTTATGGTGCTCGGCAGACACCCCAAAAAACGCGGGTTCGGTCTCGGCCGCGGCGGTCGCATTTTCGACGGAGGCGGAAATGCCAGAGGCCCGTGTACTGTGCGTTGTCAGTCCAGCGCACGTTAAAGAACTCCAGGTGGTCGAAATTTCCGGAGCCCTCCAATACGGCGTTTCTCTCCTATCTCTTTCACTCTCTTTCCTCTACCCTCCCCCCTCACTCCCGGGTGCTTAGCCGTGCTCCCGACATGAAGTGCAGAAATTAGCGTCCTTTCCTTGACCGCACGATCACAATCATCGGCGTCATGCGAAGCTGTCAGAGAGGAAATTGTCTATGACGAATTCTTTGGTCTTCGGCCAACTCTGACTACTAGGACTAATGTCTTTGTGCAAAGCGCATGAGTAGCCACCCCCGAGCATGCTTAACGAGGGCTAACCAGGAACCTCGACATGGTACGACGTAACGTTTGCACGCACGTTAGTCCAACGCACAGACGTCCCTATTTGTAGAAGAAAATGCACTATACGGTGCGCTGACGTGCTATAATAGGCGTCGCTCCTTGAAGTATTCCTACGGGATCGACAACAGCTGCACGAAGGTATACCGAATGGTAGTATGTAAAGGGCGTTTATTGAAGATTGGCGTCAGGCCCGACCGGTAGCTTGTTCAACGGCTGAAAGCACGAGCCCCGAGAGCGAGCGGCGAACACGAGCAGTGCGCGTTAGATCCAGACCCACTAGATCACACTGGAGAGCCTACCCCACTATAGGGTTCGTTACTTTTCGCTACAAGTAGAACATATATATATTGCTATAATAGTGTTTGTCACACATTAGAAGCACGTGGCGTGTGTAGCGAGTCAGAGTAAAGCAGGCCACAGTAAAGCAGGAAGCGATTTACCATACAGAAGGTTGCAGCTGACGGTCTATTTTTCTCGACGGAAAAGAACCCAAAAACGAGCGTCGCATCGCCTGCTCGTGAGACAAAGTAGAAGGCTCTCCACAGGCCGCGCAAGAATAATCAGGGTAACAATCGGGGTAACAATATGCTGTTAGGGACACCGGAGTTCACCAAGTAACAGTGGGACGTGCTTCTGCGATGTCCCGTCTTTGAGGACCAAATCCTGAGGATCAAATCCGGGCCTGCAGGCTAGAGCTGTCGGTCCCGTCGTGGGCTTAAGCCGGGTGCGCGAGTTATCGCACTTTGCTGGACCCAATAAAGAGTTTGTTCCCATCGGTTGCTCGTGACTGCCGCCATGCGCCCTCTTTTCAAGCCTTTTTTCACGAGCCGCCGTGATCTTCCACGTCTACGGCGATGCTGCTACAAGCGCAACTCACGTTACACAAGCACCATCATTAAAACTGTAGCCTGGTGGTAGCGTGCTTGCTAGACACCTCGAGGGCCCGTCCGCGATACGCCCTTACCATTTGGTAAGTTGCATATGTGTCTGTGTGCTTGCTATGTGAAATTTCAATGGCAAGCAAGGACACAGGATGCTCCTTCCTTGTTCCGAAAGCGGAGTCCTTTAAGCCGGCCGTCCGTTGTGTGTGCCGATCTCGGAGGCAGTGCGACACCGTGAAACGGCATCGTGTCTATATTGCAGCGAGATGAACGCGTTCTTTCTATATATCCTTCATAAAACAGTAGTGACTATCTAAGGACATGCAAACTCGACGACAACTGAGTCTTGCGAGCTTGCAACATTTTTAATTGTCATAGTGGTTCCCGTCGCCATGTCGAGTTGTGGAGACAGCAGATCAAAACATTTCACGGCCTAACGAGCAGTGAATGGGTCAATATCAGTGGAAATTCCGACCGAATACTGCTGTTGGAAAAGCTTTTAATATTAGCCATAGGTTGAATGGAAATAGCGGATTCAGCGTCCTCAAAAGCGCCATTACTTGCTCTCTGTGTAACCTGCTGAAATATTACTTTTCTGCGGAATAATTATTGCGTTACAGCCATGAAGCAAGCAGCGACATTGATACCGCCGGTCAAGTATGAAGCACCTGGACTGCATCTGTGCTCTTTCGAGTCCATACGAACATGCGGACGAGCTTCTGTGCGGTCGCGACGAACTCCGCGCATTTGGACGCGTGTGGATACCGCAAGATGGACGGGCCGACATAACTGTCACAGCTAAACTTTGTTGGCGTTTGCTCCAGTCAGCAATATTTGGTTGTGTTGGCAAAATGGATGCACCGTACAGCTCTATGCATTGGATAGCACTGGGAGAATTTAAAAAAAAACAGTCATTTTGGAAGACTCACGGCTTAGGCTGAGTTGGTACATTTCTATGGTTTCAACAATGGACTAGACTCGGACAAAGTAGGGTACACTCCATAACTCCCACTGTCCAAATGAAGTTTACGAGATGGAAATGAATAACTAAATAAGAACACGTCACACGATCTAGGAAATACAAACGCACGCATCATTGGGCATCCAGGAAATGTGGGCCTCGCATCGAGATCTGGCAACCCAATTTCACCTTATTTGTTCGCGATGTCAACGACTTTTAATTTTCAGAACAATGTTATTATCCCCCTCCAAACACACACACACACACACACACACACACACACACACACACACACACACACACACACACACACACACACACACTTAAATGATAACAGTCTACCATCGGTGTCCTCCTTGCTTGAACAGCACTGCGGAGTTGACAAGAACCGCAATGGCACCTCTCCCTTGAAAGAGAAAAGCCTTCCTAGTGAAGTATGGTGTTGGCTCGCCTGACATTTAAATCTTCCCGTGTGGGATCAAAGCCCCGGAAAAAAGGAGCATGACATAAGTTTAGTATGAATGGTTTGAACTTTTGAAAATCACAGGGTTTTTAATGATTCATTTGTGGGGTTTTACGTCCCAAAACATCAACTTGATTATGAGACGCCGTAATGGAGGGCTCCGGAAATTTTGACCACCTGGGGTTCTTTAAGGTGCCCTGACGTCGCACAGTACACTGGCCTCAAAATTTCGCCTCCGTCGAGACAGCGCTTTTATGTGCCATAAAAATAATATTATAATGAAGACCGTAACGGAGGTGGGGGGTTACACAGCATGAATATTAATAATTTATAATTCATTAAAATTCACGAGAATTTAAGTACAAAGTGTGTTCCTGCGTTCCACCGCCAGCGAAATGCGGCTGCCGAGGCAGTAATGGAACTCGCGCGCATTCCACTTTGGCGCCGCACTGTCTGAGCTGCTAAGCTACCAAACCAGGATGGAACTGTTCGCCGTGTGCCGCGTTGCAGTCCTTGCTGTTCTGAGAAACCGCGTGGCGCGTACGCTTTCGAAGATCTTCGCCCATTCCTTTAAGGGTTACTGTTGGCCGAAAATGCGACACTGAAATGCAACTTTGCTTTAACATAATTCTTTAACTAATGCGAAAGGAATGACCCTTACAGATGATGGCAATGGACGTTTAGTAGGCGTTACTGAAATCGAAACTGAGTGTTCGTGGCGTGCGCGAACCTCCACCACGCACCACGAGACAGTCGCGGAGGGTTGCCTTCGCATTATCGCCCCCCTTCCCCCTGGTCGTTTTTTGTTAAAACGGGAGGAGGGGGGGGGGCATGACTTATATCATGCGACGCATGCGCTCTTCCTCTTTCAAGATATTACGCCATGGCACTTGGCGCAATTCACGCTTTGTGCGCACCATCCTCAAAAAAAAAAAAAATCAATCATCATTCGGGAAGGTCCGAAGGATATATGGATTTATGCCAGCGTGATGCTTCTACTTCTCCAATAAACTTGTCATGTGTCAAAGGAATAAAACTTAGAGGGCACCTTGTTTAAATTATCCTGAGAAGCAGATGAGTTACAGTTTCCAATAAGATGGGGACAGCTCTTTATTAGTATGGCTCTAACGGTGGATGTAGCACCACCATATACAGCACGATTATAATAATTAAAGCAAAAAAATGACGTTGCCGTCTCTCGGTTAGCATTGACTATAATTATACCAACTTGCGAAAGCTACCCTTATATCAATAACATGGCCCTGAGTGAGAAGGTGATTAGGCTAAATTGTTCGAAGCATCGTCAACGCGCGATCAATATACAATCGAAGAAGCGGCTAAAACTATCACCGCGGAAAGGTTTAGGCTCTAACAAGAATGACATGAGGCAACTTACTCCTCAACGACACAAAATAAAAGCTGAACTCCTGCTATAAAGCCAAGTTAAGCACCTCAAATAGCCGAGTAGTTGAGACGGGATGAAATCACAAAGACGCAGAGATAAAACAATCCCCTTGCTTCCCTTCAACCCTCCTTCCCGTACCTCCCTCTCCCCACACTTCTTTAAGGAAGGAGCAACGGCACAACTGGACGACGCAGTACAGGCTGTTCCGCTCATTTCACCGGTGCGTGCTTTTTTTTTTCTTTTTGTTCTTTTTCTGTGCTTGTTCACGAGTTACTATGTGGGACGGTGGAAAGCCGGGCACAGCCTTAAGTGGCTCGTTAAATGCGCCCAAGGGCTGTCACTGAGGTGGAGGGAAGGAGAGGTCAGCGCAGGCAAGTGCAGGCTACGTAATTAGCCTAATGCAATTACCGGTTGGACTATACGCGAGAGCGTCAAAAGTGCGCGTGACATCTTTTCTAATTACCGCACGCGAGGGACGTGGGCAAGCCTGGCCCCTTTTACGCTTGCGCGGTTCTTAACACACTAGCAGGTTGCTTTCACAGTTCTCCTTTTTGCTTCTTTGGTGCTGGTTTTCGCTTGTTCTTTTCTTTCGCAAGCATTATTCTCGAGCAAGCGTCGTTGTTGCCCGCACTTGCATGGCAGTGGCAAGTATGCTCGAAGTAGCGAGCTGTGATGACCGCATGCTAAGTGCCCGCATCGAAGAAGAAAGCTGGTGCAGCCTAATTAATGACTCGCCCTTGGAATAATTTATCTGCGCCGCGCGATGAAAGGCATTCGCTCCCTCTCGCCGCCCTCGCGGCGCCGGGCTAACGTTCGAACGTCGCTCACTCAGAGTTTTTGATAGGCAGGCAGAGGTTCTGCTTCATTTTTTTTTCTTGTTGCTGTTGTTCTTTCATTATCGCGTGTGTCTCAACACCGTCTCGATGATAGTTTAAAACGTGCTCAAAGCCTTCTCTGTTGTAGGCGTAACGAAGATACTTGAAGACACGTGTACTGAGAGCAAAGCACTAGTGCTTGGCGCTACCGTGAGGAGTTTTCTTTCTCTAAGTAGAGGATGGCGAGATGGCCATGTATGTTTTCCTGTCCCCGATACTGATAGTCATCATCATCGTCATCAGCGTATATTTTGTTCACTGGAAAAAGAAAACACCTCCAAATGCCCTTGAATTCGTCCTAGGTTGTGCCAGAGCTGATTTCATTTATTCGTGCGAACTTCCTTATCCCGTCACATAACCCAACTCGCTGCCGCCCACGACTGCGTTTCCTATAACTTAACCACTCATTTGTTCTACCTTGTCACGGGTTATATTTCCTGAGGATTACTCGACCCTTCGGGATTTATTTCCGTTATGCATTGCCAAGTCGACATTCTAGTTCATATTCTTGATAATGCGTTCGTTCTAGCTGACGTTTGCCACGCGTATGATCACAACATGCATACGCGCTAGGTGCCTATACGGTACCATGGAATACTGAATGGTGTTCCGTGCTGGTTGTCGCGGTTCGACCCCTTCTGCCTTGACAATTCTGAGTCGACAAATGCGTGACGAATCCAGATATCCTGGCTCTTCAGTACTGCTGACCGTTCAGGGTGGACCAACATGAAATAATATTCCTTCTACCTAGGTACGGTATGAACCTCCAGATAGAAGTCTCTCTGAGGCGATACCCTAGTATACTTACGTTCGCCGTGTACTGGCAAATGCTTAACAGGATATTCATTCCTCACAATTCGCACATTCGCAATCACGGAGTTCTACAAGCAAGCTTTTTCTCCCTTTCATTTGTGTGTTGGAAGTATAGAAGTAGTGCCTAGCTTATACCGACATGATTTCTTCGTTGGTTGCTACGCCAAAATTGTCACTATGTGGCCCTGTTCAGTTGACGCGGTGTGCGCTTGTCAGAAGCAGCTTTGATTTGCGCGACAAGTACCGCTTTAAGATATGTGCTACCAAGATTGATGATGTAATTGCCATTGGCAAGATATATGAGACTACGCGAGGTGATATCAGCAAAAGCAAGACTGACAGCTTACTGCACGAGGCCCCGCCACGGTGGTCTCGCGGCAATTGCACTCGGCTGCTGATCCGAAGTTCGCGGGATCGAACCGCAGCCGTGGCAGCTCCTGTTCTGATGGAGGCGAAATGTTGACGGCCGTGTACTGAAATGCTGACGCCCGTGATGTCAGTGCACGTTAAGGAACCCCATGCGGTCGAAATTTACGGAGCCCTCGACTAAGGCGTTTCTCATAATGATATCGTTGATTTCGGACGTAAAACCCCAGAAATTAATCAGTCTGACAGCACGAGGAGACTGGGACAAAAATAAGAACAGTAAAGTGAAGATGCTTGTCTTCGCTGCGGTGGGGCAATGAATACGATTGCAAAAACAGTGTGATTACAAAAAATGGTCGAGTTTTGCTCAGTCATAGACACTGAAAGCGATAACAGGATTTACTTCTGCGCAAAGCATCTTCAAACGGAAGTTTAAGAATACATGGACATGATATATTGGCGCAACCTAACCCATGGGCTATGTTGTGCTGCGCAGTGTAAGAAAACGATAAGAAAGAAACGTCCTCACTATTACTATGCTTGAGAGCGCCACACACCGCTCACGTGTGATGACAAGCAGAGACAAACAGCTTATTTGGGATACTGTAGCAGCTGCGTTTAGAATCGGTCCGTAATCTCACTGGCGCAAATCCTGAGAACTTTGCTTACAATGTGCGCCAGATACTCTCGAACTGATTGATTGATTGATTGATTGATTGATTAATTGTGGTTCGGTTAGGAAGGGACGCTAATTTCTGCAGCCCATGTAGGGAGCACGGCTAAGCGTCCGTAGGGGTAGAGGAAAGGGAGTGAAAGAGATTGGAGAGAAAGGCCGTAGTGGAGGGCTCCGGAAATTTAGACCTCCTGGGGTTCTTTAACGTGCACTGACAACGCACAGTACACGGGCCTCTGGCATTTTCGCCTCCTGGTAAATTAATTCCTCGTGTAGGCACAGAGCCGAGCGAGCGGAAAGGGAGAACGAGTAAAAAAAGAAGAAATTAAAGCCAGCTCCACGGCTGTAAGAACCGTGGGAACAGAGAAGCTGTGGCTTTATCGTTAGTCGTGACGTAACTGGCAGGGATGCCATGTTCACAATCGCTATCACTAACATGTACCAGTGAGCTGAGGGTAATGGGCAGAAGGCAAGAGCGGGTCTGCTTTTGCCTTCTATGTCACCCGAGAGAGGAGACAGAAAACGAGGTTTTAGGGGCGAAGCTCCTCTTAGTCTAACCTTGTCACGCGTCAGTCATCAGGCGTAACCCGCGTGCCGGGAGGCACGCGCTCGCCCTCGGTGTCGCAACGCAGGGTTGTACCTCGTAAGACAAGGAAATCGGTAAGTTTTCATTCATGATGCTTACAGACCGCTTCGTTAACACTGCTTTGTGAAACCAGCCACGAAATTTTCCTGACGGTATTATCCATTGCACGGATACGTGGCATATACGCTATGGTGTTTCTTCACAAGGGCGCCCGCACGGGAGTTATCCAGGAATGAGACTTTACAAAAAAAGTGAAGATTCCCTATTAGGGGGGGGGGGGGGCACCTAGAGCGACGTATATTATCCATAACTCACTTTGCGAACTGGGCCTCGAATCACAACTTTAAATATGGGGTTCTGTGCGACACTCTCCCTATTTTTATACGAGTTGTAGCAGCCCAATGATAGATCAAAGGGGCACAAAGATCGGCAATAGCAATAAGAGGATGCACTTTTACCGCATTTGTGGTACTTTTCTAACTGATACCTTGACTCACTCTAGGAACTGGCCCAGGCTCGGGTACCAGGAATTAAAGGCCCGTTTAGCTTGTGGGAAGAAATAATAATTATGTCTCACAGATTCCTTCAGTTAAATGCATGTGCTCTTTCTCTGGAACAAGGCCGTGTTTAAATAGCAACTGGTGGGGTTTTACATGCCGGACCACGATCTAATCAACACACATGCTCCGTAATGGAAGGTTCGGAGTAAGGCTTGAGCACCTGGGGCTCTTAAAGTTGCTCCTAAACCAAAGTATGCAGGTGTTTTTATTTTCTTCTCTTCTTGTGTGTTTCGCGCCCGCCGAAATGCAGTCGCCTGTGGTCGGGATTCGATCTCGCGACGTCAAGCTTCGCAAGACAACACGCTACCCGATAACCTGCCCCGGCGGGTTCAGAGTAGCGTGTTTGTACTCACCGACGCTGCCTCTCGAGTCGTCCTCGTCCTCCTTGTCGAGCTCGGCGTCGCTCGAGGACCTCCGACGGGAGGACGATCCCGCTTCCGTACCACTTGCCGGCGAAGACGCAGACGAGACCGGTACCGCGAGGACCGTCGGAAGGGGGGCCGGGGAGGTTTTCTCGCGCAGCGAGGACGTGGCCAGGTTCTGGGCCGTGAAGTTGAGGCTCCGTGCGGACTGCACAGAGCGACCGCAGCCGTGAGTTCCTCCGACTCCCGCGGCTTTGACCGCGGTGGCCGCAGCAGCCACCGTCAGGACAGGAGCCGCGGCCACGGTCAAGGGAGGTGGCGGCAAGCCGACGGCTCGGTCGAGCGTGAACGACTTGGACACAAACTCCGTCAGCTGTTCCATGTCGGACATCAAACGACGCCCACTGGGACGCCCCGATGTGGTGCAATGCCCGTCACGCGTTCACTCTTTCGCCTCGTTGCCGTTCCCTTGATGACTGGAGCACATATCGGCAGCAGGAGAGAAAATGAACCCAGAAGGTCTCTGAAGCCAGATTCCTGCAGCCATAAATAGCCAGTATGATGAACAGATAGGTAATTCAGTCAGCGGATTCAGGTTTATCTCAAGTCAACGTTGATTTTATGATATCGGACAGCTAACATTCGTTAAAACTAGCAAGCGTTAGAAATTAATTTTTTCTAGCCATCAATGCAAATAAAGCTGCATTTCAATGTATTGGAAATGAAGTGCAGCGCACATCGGGCTGCAATCTCTAGCCATCAACTCGAATAAAGCTGCAAATAAAGCTGCAGTTTCCAGGTGACGAGAAGCCAATGAAAATTCGAGTTAATTGTACGGCGCGTATACCCTCGGTATAGATTCTTCGTGAAAGCACACACTGCCGTTCCATCCTAAGAGTGTTATGCACGGCATCATATCGCAGTGTACCAATCAACGCTAAATGTATCACGCCATACGTTTCTCTAGACAACATAATAAGAAAATGCTAGGCGCTTAATAATAATTACTTATGCGGTTTTGAGCGCCGCGATGATTATGAGGCACGGCCCATTGTGGAGGGCGCTGGGGTAACCTTGAAGGTATAGGGTTCTTTAACATTCACCTAAATCCCAATATAGGACAAGTACTACAGATTGGGCAAGCTGGTGCATTTAATGTCAATATCGGAGAATTCCTTTTTCTTCTGTTTTTGCATCTCGCCAAATCGAATGCGGCCACATCGAAATCCGGGAGTTGGCCCCGCCACAGTGGTCTAGTGGCTATGACACTCGGCTGCTAATCAGAAGGTCGCGGCATCGAATCCCGGCCGCGGCGGCTGCATTTCGATGAAGGCGAAATGTTCAGGCCCGTGTAGTGTGCGATGTCAGTGCAGGTTAAGAACCACATGTGGTCGAAATTTCTGGAGCCCTCCACTACGGCGTCTCTCATAAGCAGATCGCGGTTTTGGGACGTTAGACCCCACATATCAATCAATCAACCGGGAGTTGATCCAATGACCTCGTGACCACGAAGTCACCCTAGCCGCTCAGCAACCATGACGTGTGAGTGATGCTTACGTAGAACGGCTCTTCGGTGAACGTATTAGCAGGGTCCCTCAATATCAGGCATACAGTTACCTCTTATCATTTTCGCGATACCGTCTGTGATAGAGATCAGTCAGTGACATCAAAAATAGTGACATCAAAAATACCTTTCATTTATTGTCTCTCCGTATTCTTCGGTGTCTCGTAATACATCCACCATCTATCGTTATCTCATTTTTGATGATGGCTCGCACACTTCGTTCAGAAAGAAACGCAGCGGAAATTTTAGAACGTCCAAAACAATATCTCGACATACAAAAGCGCTAAGATGATTGAGAAAAGTTCGCCGTCGATTAGCACCGTACAGATAGTAAAGGAGCGAAGCGCGGCCTCGGCATTTATTCCCGATAGTTCTTTAAAGGCTCTTTTTCAATTATAGGTTATTTCATTGTGTTTCTTAATTAGGTGACACGCACGTTTGAATTAGGATTGACATTGTTTATTTCAAATGCCGCACATTGGACTCACTCGCATAATCACCACCATGGTGGGCCAAGGGCAAGAGTGGGTTAAACGTAGGAGAAGGAATGCACAAGCAAATGCCCACGCAAGAGAAGAAAAAAGCAAGCGCGAAAATGCGCGCCTTGATTTCTGCACAGTGTTACGTCCGAGACATCGGAGACGGAGCGGCGCCACCAGAAACTCGTTAACGCAGGTGTCGTTATAGAAAAACGAGTCGGAACGAGCCGAGTGCCGGTAAAATTTCCTCGCTACCTCCGGCCGGAAGGCGTCCAGATGTGTCACCGGAGGACGTCCACGTGCGCTGTCGTGTTGTCCGGCTGCGTATGGATCACCTCGGCTACCTTCGAAGTTAAAGGGACACTGAACGGGTTTTGAATTCGCGAATTTGTTGCGAATTCGGTATCCGCGACCTCTTACAACATGCCTACGGAGGTTTTTTTTCGCGATGTTCGATTAAACAACGGCCCTATAAGCGAGCAAACTTTGATCGTGGGAACGCCCCCCCGGCGCGCGCGCGCGCAGGGGCGGAGCATGGGAGAGCTAGACACGTGGGGAGGTGACGTCATCGTCAGGGTCGAGCCGCCGGGCCGCCTGCGTCGCTCAGTCAGCTCAGCTTGTTTACTCCGGGGTTGTGCCTTGTTTCTGCTGCGATCTGCCGCCTAGTGAAGCATCAGATCTGCCAGTTCGTAGGGGTTTCTTGCCATTGCACCGTTCTCTTCTTCTGATTAGAGATTTTCGCCATCCGACATTCACTAGCTGTGTTTGTGCAAGGTTGAAGTGGACTCGCGATGCCGAGTTACTGCGCAGCATATGGCTGCCGCAGCACTTACGGTCGCGATGAGGTCGCTTTTCACAAGTTCCCTCGGTATCAGAAGATGGCTGCAAAATGGGCCGCTGCAGTTAAAAGAAAAGACTTCAAACCGACGAGATCAAGCGTGCTGTGCTCCAAGCACTTTCGTGACAGCGACTACGTACGAAGCCCGGCTCTCATGCAGTCACTGGGATTCCGCTGGCGTGCCATTCTGCTGCAGGGCCACTTCGAACACGTCCTTGTCGAGGCACACATTTTAATTTTTTTTTTTGTGTGTGATGCACCTCCGTTGTTTCTTGCGGTCGCGAATCTGCCGAATTTCGAGGCAGCAGCAGCAGTCCTCCTCCTCTTTCCCCATTTGCACGCAGTGCGTGCATGAGCACCTATGGTGAAAACACGTGTACACAGATATCAGTACGCAGAATCGAAATCAGCTACTCTACACGACAGTCGCATGCTTCTAACGCAGCTAATATACCGTTTCCATTTTAACACACCATCATTGTAGTACTGGGCAGAATTTAGAAAAAGCGACGGCATTATAAAAAGCACAACTGCGATATATGAGCCAAACTATCCTTGCGCAATTTTTCAGCGCAGTTCAGAGCACATGTTACCATTGCGGCAAGAGCGGCACTCGTCTGGCTTTTTTTGTTGTTGTTGTTGTTGTTGTTCCTCGCGGTAGCATACTGACTCTTCGCGTGCGCCTTGCCCGCTGCGAAGTACGATACTGACTGCGAGCACGAACAGCTGATGTCTCTGCACGATGCCCGCGCGTAGCGCGGACCGTGCCAATACGCGGCTAAGAGCGAGTGCCGATGCTGCTGTTTCTTATCGAATTTGATATCCACGGATGAACGTATCATTTGTAACAGTTTACTAGAGTGCAATTAAGCACTGACATGCATCTTATATGTACCAGTCTATGTTTCCGACGCGGGTGGAGGTGGCTGGTTGGGACTCGCTTTCCTGTGCCGCTTCAGTCGACGCCCTTACAGTAGCGACCGGCTCGAACATGTACGGATGTACAGAGAACTCGTTCCGACTTTCACAATTCGCCATACTAACAGAAACTACACGATTTCAACAGGTAAACACGGCATTGCCTGCCGGCGAGCGCAGTCAGCTGTCGTCACCTTCCTGACGATGACGTCATGGAGCTTCGACCAATCACAGCGGCGGCGAGACTCGCGATGGGGGCCGCGGCGCCTGTTGCTTGTTTTCGGCAAAATAAAGCTATTTGCGTTGGTTTATGCAAATTTTCGACTTGATTTTCGAGTTCGCCGCACGAAATTACGTATCATGACACCATAATCTCGTTTTTTATAAAAAGTGGTTCAGTGTCCCTTTAAAGGGGCTGTCCGCTACCTTCTTCCCCTTTGGACCCTCAACCTCTTATTGGAGGAGAAGCGTAAACTGGGCCCTCCTTAGAAGACGTCACAGGACGACGCAAACTATTTAATCCACGGGAGCACCCCGGGATAGAGGATTGATTGAGATTCGGATAGAGATTCGGCCATAAATTAAGCTACCACGCTGTAAATAAATGTAAATATTCCCATCTCCAAAAGCAACTCCTCGTACTCTTCTCTCCTGCCCCGTGTACTCCTGGCTTGAAGGCGACATGAGTCCACGACAAATGGTGGCAGCGATGAACCACGACAGGCGGTGGCAGCGGTGAGGCCGCAACAACAGGAACAGCTGGAGTTTACGCACATTTGGCTTAGGTTTATTCCTTGTTAGTTATTGTTACTTTCTGCGCACACCACCGAAAAGGATTCAGGCTGTAGTTATAAACATCTTCGTTGTAAAAACAATTCCTTCAACAAAAGCCTAAACGCAAGTGTTACATGATTTAAAGTATGTGATGGCCACCTTTGGTTAATAACATGTTGTTAGCGTTGGTTTACCTAATTAGCTCCACGTCTTCTCAAGTATCTTTTTTTTCAGAAATGTCACTCAAAGTGGCTGTCGGAATATGATTATTAACATGCATTTTCTATTTCAAGTTCGTTGCCAACAGACACATTTACTTACGACGGTAAATGCTAACTGCATCTGTATAATTGATAATTGAACTCTTGGTCAGCCAAGTCACAAAGAGCAGTTCTTCATTCGTGTTAGGTTCTGTATGTTATCTCCTCTTGCGCATTATCTAAAAAATAACCTAAAAATATTAAAAGTTTTGAATGTCACTACAAATACCGTAACATACTGCGTGATCAAGCTCCGTGTGTAATTTTTCCGCCACACGATGTCATTGTTACAACGCCATCGCGAGGCTGAGACGTGCAGCGGTTGCACATTTCTATAATCACACGAAAACACAATTTAAAACAAAAAATACATAACACAATGCGTAGTTTCACCGGCTGCACAATTAGCTGCGAGCGTTGAGCTGTACGCATTTCCTTTCTTTTTCTCTCTTTCTTAAGACACACTTTGGCAATTCTTTCTGGCGTGAAGTATTGTTGAAACTCGACGTCACTGCCGTTAATTGTGGCCGCTTTGCCGGTGCGTTTGCATTAAATGATAACTTTCCCGAATGGACGCCCATCACTTTCGACAGAGGTACACCAGCACGGTTATTTCCGAAAATAATGGGAAAAAAATACACTGCCTAGAAAGTAGGTGTTAGGTTCAGCGATCACTGACCATACAGGTAATGCGACCGTTTCTATACAGCTCCCCTTTTTTTACACATTGAGGGAGAAAAGCTAAAGCATGACGACTACAAGCACCATGTGCTTATATTTGTGAGGTCATTGCACGTCATAACGTAACGCTACAGCAAAGCGGTTTTTGTGAGAATGGCAAAAATGTACAAAAACAACGTCTTAAAGTTTGGAAAAGGCGATAGTCAGGGATGGCTTGTTAGAAATTAGGGAGCATTTGTTTAGGAAAGCAAGTTTTAATTATCGAAGTAACATAGAAATATCACACGATGATTTCTTAACTCTATTCCCCCCTCCCAAAAAAAGAAATTAGCTGTCCTTAGCAAAAAAAAAAAAAAGAAACAAGCAAAGCGTAATGTTCTTAACCTATAGCTTCTGATACTTTACGCGAAAAGCTCTTTCCTCTTTCACTGATCCCTCAGTCACAACGAAAACGGCAAATATAGCACAAATATATTCTCTAACGTTGTCATGACCAAGGCTTACTGTGCTTTTATATTATTGCCCTCAACCCCCCCCACCACCAAAAAAAAAAAGGGGGGGGGGGGGGAAATGACTTCCGAACGGGGCATATGAAGCAAATAAAAAGCTATTTTGTTTTGCTGTAGTTTATCAGACAAATTTTCAATTATTAAAATACTGAAAGGCACAGCCGCTTTAGCCTGAACCTTCCTCTGAACTATCAAATGGGCATCAGCATTTCATTAATGCCCCAGTTGCGTAATTTACGTCCCGCATTATTTGTCAAACTTCTCGAAGAATATAGGTTTCTTTAATCTTGGAACACGTGGAGGGCTTTAATAAATTATCTTCTTGCGGGATTCTGACCACCTATTTTACTAACATCTACCACGCATGCATTAACATAGATGTTTCGACTGATTACATATTCCTAGATTTTTCGACAGATTCACACACAGTTAACTGCTTTTTGCCGGCTACACAAGCTAACGTTAATAAAACTACAGTCGATCGTACTTAACTGCATCATGGAATTATGGATGGTTAATTTAATCTCGTTTGCAATTTGACGTGACCAACTTTTCACTTTTAATGCAGCCGCAGTAGGCGTTAATGTTCCTTGTGTGCCTATTCTATTTTTGATAGATAGAAACCAATTAGAATTCCTGCCGACTTTGCTTAGTGTCTCGAAATTGTTCAGGCCTAAGGCGTACGTCCCGTAAATTTGATGTGAAGCGTGTTCACGAATTGTACTTGCAGCGTGAAACTAACGTTAACAAAGGCATACTTTCTTTTGTTGTTGTTTTGTGGGGTTTTACGTCCCAAAACCAGCTCTGATCATGAGAGACGCCGTAGAGGAGGTCTCCGGAAATTTCGACCACCTGGGGTTCTTTAACGTGCACTGACATCGCACAGCACACGGGCCTCAACATTTCGCCTCCATCGACATGCAGCCGCCGCGGTCGGGATTCGATCCCGCGACGTTCGGATCTGCAGCCGAGTGCCATAACCACTAGACCACCGTGGCGGGGTGCATACTTTCTTTTATAACACTGCTTGTACAACCTGTATGCCGACTGCATTTTTCAACCCGTAACGTCTGCCTATATGTTGTCGCTCTTATTACCAATAATCATTGTTGGAAACATGTATGACCAATCTGCATATCTAAACCAAACCACCCCGTCGGACACCCGAAGAGAAATTTCTTCCTGAAGCCGGTTTTGTCAATATTGGTGTTGTGCACCGCAAGCGACGTACATCCGTCCACGTGAATACGAAGCCGTACAAAACTGACCACTCCGTTTAACACTAGCTTTTATTTGCTGTGTCTATGAAGGCCCAGTTTCAGATTTGATGCCTATCTCTTCAGAAAAAAAATGGAAGATTTCCCTTTTTCGTGAAATATGCTATCGTAACTCATCTGTGTGCTTTCTTTTGGTACACCAGGTGCCTTATCATCCTTATATTCTAGATCGCGATTCGCGCTCCTAAGATTGACTTACACCTTCACAGCACTGCAACATGTTCGCGGTCATTCCATTCTAGGGCGTAGAATAATTCGAACAACTCTTAGCTGCATCATTAGCAGGCACCAGTGCTCCTACTCTTCAAAAACGCATGCAACAACATGAACTACGTGAAACGAAACGCACGTGAGTTACTCTATAGTCACGAACATCGCTTCTTCTGCATTCGTTCACTTCTGCATGTTGAATTACTCTATATTGCGCGATATATTCTTCTTTTTTTTTTCTTAAACGAGCATCAGCCTTCTTTCTAACAATAATTCTGTTTATTGTTCTATCGTTACTAAAGTTAAAGGTCGCCTCTGCCTCGATGCGGTTGACGTCTGTGTCAGCAAGGACGCAAGGATAGTTTGTCATGTGCGCCTTATGGTTACTCCATGACACCTCAATAACTTCTGTGAAAGTGACGCACATTCTCTGCGCGACGTACGTCGCTCGAGCATCATTACGTACTCGGAATGAAGCGCCCGTCGCTCGGCCAGGCTCGCCGGGCGCTCTCACGGCTTTTCTTCATTAGACTGACGACCTATTATCGTGCTCATCTTTTCTCTCAAGGTACCTGTGTTGTTATCCTAGTTTCCTCTTTTTGTGCGCGTATATACGTCGTTGTTCCTCCAGTTTCACATTTACGTATGTTTTTAAGGATTTAGATTTTGAATTTGATAGCTGCAAGCAATCGGACTGTTTCAATTGGACAAATAGAATCGGTTGCCAGTCAGGTACCATTCGTTGGCATCAAGATATTTGTATGGTGACCTAAACTAAATGCATCACGGGAGAATATAGCATCAGAGATAAGTACTGAAAGCTTTCCACATTAATGTCGAGCAACCACATAAAAATATTTCTTGAAAGTTAACCTCACTTAACGGCGAGTGAATGGAGGAAACACTGCCTACGCTTACCTATATGGTCGATCACACGGCGTAAGGGGTCTCTGTTTAGCCACTGATGTTCACTCCATTTTGGCCAGCTGTATATTCTCTGCCACGTCGTCCATCGCAGCGCCGATCTGGTTGCCAGAAAGTTTTTCAGTCTTCATCAATGCAAGCGGAAAGTATGCAAGCACAGTGTACTTTTCTACTACGGAGGATAAGGCTCGCGTTCTATAAGTTTGACAGAAATGACGGACACAGAGCCGAGAAGTAAAGAGATAAAGTGCGTCCCTGCCGACCGAGCATCAACGCATCGCTATTCCGGACTTCCGCAGCTTTCCATCAGTGGAAGTAGGACGTCTTCCTTTCCTGCGACAAGCACGACGAAAAGGCCAGGGACAGACGTTCGACGCAAACACGTGGTACGATGACACCGAAGCGAAGCCGGCCTGCGAAGCGGGGAAAAGCGCCCTGGGACTGCGACTGGGCAGCAGCACTCGCGATGGGGAATCGTGCGGGACACCACTGTCCCGAATGAGCCAGGATCGCGGGAAGCGCTCCCGTTTTTAAACTGATTACGCGAAAGGGAGGCCCGGGATGCTCGCAGTTGGGGAGGACAGGTGGAAGGGAGGGATGCCGGACGGCGGCCGAATCGCTCGCCGGGAACAGGAGAGGAGGAAGAGAGGGAGAATCGGGAAGGCGGAGGCGCTCCGAGAAAAAAGTGGCGCATGCGCAGAGCCGCGCAGCGGGCGGCGCAGCTCGAGAAGCGCGCTACGGTAGCTAGCCGTCGCACGCGTGCGCAAACGCCCCCTCTCTTCGCGGAGGGACATTTTCGCGACGCGAGCCGGCCCGCAGTCGAATGTAGTCGGCCGTGCTCGTGGGAATGATCGCGACACCGATGCGAGCGGGAAAGGCGCGTGGGGAGAAACGGCAAGGTGCATAAGGAGATGAGAAAGGCAGGGAGCAGCGCAGACTCCCGACCGGGTTCTCTCCGAAGCGCTCTTGGCGAATTAATCCGGAAGCGATCAGCGCGGGCTTGCGAGAGCTGTCATCGGGGACTTTCCCCGTCCTCCTGTATACTGGGGGGAGAGTAGAGTGGTCGAGATTTGAAATGGTTCCGCGAGACTCTGAATGCACAGGCGCTCACAAGTGCGCTGCGGATCTGGAAAGGAAACGAAGAATCGGCTCAGTGAATGAACGGCTTTGTTGACGACCCACACCGAATCTTTGTTTCTAGGCGGACCATGAAAAGGGAGCAATTGTGCGTTTAAAAGAGGGGGGGGGGGGGGCTGTACGAAGGGGCGCCGGATGCAAGGCGGCCGCTGCTTCTGGAACCGGTGACAATGGTGCTGCAAGTACTCTGAGAGGGTATTATAGCTTGCATTCAGCTTTTCTCGCATGATGCACGGCGTGAAATTTGTAAATAGGGACAATTCCTAAGCGTCGCATCATATCTGTATTGCTGAAATATGGAGTGTGTGGAATGTGGGTGCGGTGGTCTCACGCGACTGTACGAGGCCGTTGTCAATGCACCGTAGCCCTCAACTGCGTGTGCAGCAAAGTATGAGCGTTTTATATTGCAAAATGCGTTTGGCACCGTGAGTTCCGCAATTTTGTCCTTCTGAAAGTGGCATTGCGCATGAAAATTTTTTTTAACTTACCTTATCGTTCGTTGGTAGGATGTTTCTATCTTGCCATGCAGCTACGGAAAAATTATCGTAGCAATATGCACCAGGAGTTATTCCAGTGAAATCCGAATGAAGCAAGGCAATGTGGCATAAGCGGTACAGGTTAGCGTTGCTGAAAATACTGCTATAGTGGCGTGACAAATTTTGCAAGGAGGGCGACTTCTTTTACAGTAACAGGATTACTTCGTCACATTAAGAAAGTCACTGTTTTCTAGCATAATCGGCGCACTAGCTGTAAATGTATAAAGTGTTGTATGAGAATTACTCAAATACAGCGCCACCAACTTCAAGGCTGCCGGGATCAGCCGCGATGCTGCACCTTGTCCACATGTCAAGCCGTGGCTACATTTAAATGAGGTAAATGCAACCAGAAGTTACTAGTCTTAAGGACAATGCTAAAGTATATTAACGAGCACCTGTCGGAGTCGCCAAGCTCGTCGAATAGATTTGCACTATCGTCCCACCCACAACTTGAGGTAACCAAAACATATCGTATCCTTAGGTAATGACAACATGATTTCTGAATGTTCTAAGGGTCACCTCCGAAACTGTCATTAAGCGCAAAAGCTTTCCCTTCGAAAATTGAGGCCCCAGCCAGCAGCACCGTATACCAGCCTGGCCGTTTTATATAAACGTATTTTGATGTTTTCCAACTCGGTGACGTCCGACACCAATCTATAGATTGCACTTCATACCGTTCACGAGTGCGTTTTTTTACTGTAGCTGGCAGTGATATCATTTTAATGAAGTAAATGAGGACTGGCCATGCTTTTACGGTGAAGCTGTAGTTCTCGGCTGTCGAAAAAATTCCGTAGCGTAAACAAAAAGCGCTATAGGGTTAACAACTGAAGGCAAACGGCATACCTTTCTTTGCAAACAGGAATACAGAACAGAGGTAAGTATCCAGGAATAATTCTATGCAAACGAGGGATTTTCGTTGAAAGCTCATGTGTTGTGGAATCTACAGCATTGCGCGTTGAAAGAATGCAAATATATTCGCGGCTTACATGACGAGACCAAGGAGATCTTCCTAAGAATCTTTTGCCACTTCTGTGCACAAAAATAAAAAGACCAAAACCACAAAGAAAACAAAACCACCCAAGAGGCGTCACAGACGCATTATGATGCTGATTATAGTCCGGCTAAGGAAAGGGTGCTATTTTCTGTAGCCCATGTCGGCAGCACCGCTCAGCGCCCGTCAGAGTAGAGAGAGAGAGAGAAATAACATTTATTTACACATCCGGCGTGTGGGAAGTCCCCGGCCTCGCAGGGCGCGGATTTTCCCTATCTTAAGTCAGAGTAGAGGAATGAAAAAGATAGAAAGGAGAGGAATGCCGTAGTGGAGGGCTCCAAAAATTTTGACCAGGTGGCGTACTTCAACGTGCACTGACAACGCAGAGCACACGGACATCTGGCATTCTCACTCCATCGAAAATGCGACCACCGCGGCCGCTATCGAAGCCGCGTTTTTTGGCGGCAGCCAAGCACCATAACTATAGTACACTATAACCATAAGCACCGCATCACCGCGACGGACACGCTAAGCTGAGACACTTGCGTTGACCTAAGCGACCTATTTACGGCTTCCCTCTCCCTCTAAAACGTACTGTGGCCCCGCCAGCCGCCGGTGGGAAAGTTGAGCTGCATGCCTTCGAGATTCGCGCGCGCCACACGTGACATTTTAGATGTCGTGCTTTTCAAGCCCGCGATTGAGATACTGAAAGGTGCGGCCCCCAGCAGCAGCTTAGCATCCAAGATCTTCGCGCGTCTTGCGGGTCATCTCAGAGGCCATGCTTTCAGTTTTGGCTAGCGCAGTTGCTTACACCTTTTTCGCTGTTGCTGTCGCGGCACTTTCCTTTATTATTATTATTCATAAATATACACGATTATTAGTGAAGTGCAATGCGTACGATTAGGGAAGGAAAGCGGAAGATGGCTTTTGTATATGTACTCGTTCATTTTTTTACTGAAAAGGGGCAGGTCAATAGCGCACCCCGGATCTCTGCCAGTAGGGGGGGGGGGGGGGGGTTCAATTTTTCTCCAAGGGCCGGGCATGCGATTACACAATTGTTGCGTGTGTCTGGAAGGGGGGGGAGGGGGGCAGAGCGGCCACCTTGCACAATACGTCATTTCCTTGCTTCAGCTGGAGGAATCGTAAGGTAAATAAAATGCCAAAGAATAGTGACATCAATCATGATGATTATTTTTATTATTTTTTCGGCGTTTGGCAAAGACATTAGCGCAACATTCTTCTAGGACATAGGAGCAGTTACGGGAGGGGGGGTTTAGGTCGGCCTCACGGGTTGGTTAAACCCCGAACACCCCCCCCCCCCCCCCCCCCCCCGTCGGTGCGCCACTGGGCAGGTAAAATGCCAGCAGGCGATGTTTTGTGAAAACAATTTATTAGACTTTTATGTATTGGGGTGTCACCAAGATATGCAGGTCCCGTTGCGCTCCAATGCTCCAATGGACGGTGTCAAAAGGAAAACACCAAACACAAGCGTGTCTCGTTCTGCCTTCATGATGGCGAGCTTCATGAGCACTCTTTCTTCTCTGTCGCATTTTTTCCTATGTTCGTGCGCTGTAAAACTCGCCATCATGAACGCAAACCAACTAGCCCAAGCTGCTACACTTGTAAGCTCGTTCTGCCTTTTCATCACAGAAGATCTGACACAGCTCGCTATGTGGCGCTAACCGATGCAATCACATGCAGGCTCAGTTTCCCTTGACGAACATCGCTTCGCGAGCACGGATGCATCACGCACAAAATATGCACTGTCACGACATGAGGCTCACTAAACTTTACCGCGCAGTCTGTCATTAAGAGACCTTACTCTCTGTTGCTTAGTGTTGCTGAACACGCACAGCCACTACGCTCTAAAGGCGCTTGTAAAAAATAGCAGGATTCTTTACGTACAAAACTACTTTATTTTCCACCTTTACAAGTTATATTTAGCCAAGTGCTTCCAAGTCGCTAGCCGTGAGCGACGCACTGCGACTCGAACCGCGAACGACGCGCAGCACGCCAGTCGCTCGATCGCGGCAAGCCCACTTGGTGTTTTCCAACACGCTTGTGCATCCCCTGTCAGGCCATAACCCGCCGATAAATCGTGTTTCGAAAGTGATACGTCGCTTGGGGGTCATGAGAAAGCGCCAGAAACCCGTCATGAGCTTCCATCAACGCACGCAGTACTTTGCCGATGTACGACCATAGCCGCTGCGTAGAGGACGTGTTCTATGTAGCGGCCGTGGTACGACGGTCGCGGGGCCCTAAGTACGCAACACTCCGTGGGAAGAAGAACACACAGAATTTGCTGGAGCGGAAGGGGCGCGCCTAAAGGTGAATGCGGCCATCGCCATCTGGGCTGTGGCACAAAGCGCGTCAACCTCCGGTTCGATCTGTTGCTTTCATGCGTTTTATAGGGCGTAAGTTGACGACACAGGCATGTAAACACCAATGGTTTGGCAACGGTTGCCCCTTTATGTACTTACGAGTGCCGAAATACGCTGAATAAAGGTTGTGGCCTCACATTTAACCTTCAAGCTTCTTAGACTGGGCGCGCGCTTTACTGGACTCCGCAGAGTGATGCACAAGCAATAATCGACAAATAATAATCGGGATATATTTGTTTCTAGGAGATCTGAGCTGGTGAGACTGTTGGAGAAGGCTTTTCCTAATTAAGGAAAAAAAAAAGAAGGGGGGGGGGGGGGGGGCTTCATAGCTGCTGGCGAAAAATTGAGATCGCCAGCGCTTTGTCTACTTCGTGCCAGAATACTTTGAGCGCACCGTGCCAATAAGCAAAATGCGGGAAGAAAATGTGTATTCCATGCTTCTGCGTTTCTACAGCATCCACAGAAGCCCGTAAAAGTGCTACCGCAGAGCTTCAAACTATGACACGCCTGACAACATGCTTTTCTCATGTGAGATGCGTTCGGTTGCCGAAATCGATCGACAGTTGACGAAAAATGGCTCCTGTGGCATATTGACGCAAACTAAATTAAACGTCGTATTTTTTTTTACGTGGTCTCATTTGGAAAGTCAGGGGCTCTTCCTCACAGAAGTTTGAGTTTGAATTGAAGGTTAAGTATTCACACGAAAGAGAAGAAAACGATGACTTACTCATTTCATTGGCATGTAGCTGGTTATTATGAGTGGGCATCTATATATATATATATATATATATATATATATATATATATATATATATTATATATATATATATATATGTGGAGGCGTAATGTTGAGGCCCGTGTACTGCGTAATGTCAGTGCACGTTAAGAAACTCTACGTTCCTTCAAATTGAGATCGCCTGTATCGTCTGCAGACACTAAACGCCTAGCATACGTGTCACTCGTTCGCCCAATATTGGAGTACGGAATAGTATATTGGTTTCCCTTCCGTAAACAGTACATAGCAAAACTGGAGAGTGTACAGACGAAAGCGCTTCGATTTATCTTTACTAAGTATCGCCATCATGACTCTCCGACAGAACTATTAAAGCAAGCTAAACTGCCTACCGTAGAAAATGGAGCCTGACTACTTCGTCTTCAGTTTCTTTTTCGTCTTCTCGATGGCAGCATGAAGATTAATGCGAGTAATGATTTACGACACTCGACCACAACCAGTTCCCGAACTAAACACTCCAAGCACCCAGGTGAATACAGATTTCACAACGATACCTTCAGGTGCCCCTTTCCGCAAGCAATCCGAGATTGGAACGGTTTGCCAAACGATGCTTTTATGCAGTTTAGCTTTTATCGCCGAGATATTAAACTATGCTTCGTAGGTATCGGCATGCGGCCAATCTGTTTAAATTCTCAGTATCTTGTTTAGAGTATCTTGTTTTCTTGCCTTGTTTTTGTCGAACATTGTGTTTAGTGTAATGACTATCTATTTATTTTTCTTTATTGTGATTGTGTCTATTGTAGTGATTGTACAGTTTTTTTTATTCCTTTTCTTTGAACGTTAAACTTTCTAACGTGATGTTTATTGCGGCTTTTCTCATTCTTCTAACATTTCTACAGTTTATTCTGGATAGTAAGTTTTGTCCGGTTCAGGTGAACTTGGGTACGCGCCTTATTGAATTGTTTTTGCTTTTGAATATCTGTGTCATCCCTTTTCCTGCAACAGCCTCATATGTGAGGCTAGCAGTATGTTTCAAATAAAATAAAGAAAAATAGATCCTCCAGGTGACCGAAATTTCCGGAACCCTCGACTACTGCGTCTCTCTTAATCATACGTGGTTCTGAGACGTAACATTCCAGAAATCAACCAGTCCTGTTTATATATCACTTCTTTATGGATTTGATATGAAGGAATCTGACAATATGGGATTTTCGTTCAACATTAATACAGTTGTTTGAGACGGTACTTTTGCTTGACATAAAATGGTCGACTTTGTTTCATTTTTGTACAAGGAGACTACCTCCTCCACAAACAGGTACAAACGCTGTAGGGCAGGCTTTTTCAATAGGCATTTCTCATAAGCGGCTGTAAGACGCTGCCGGCTTTGTAGCCGTGTGTTAGAGGTCGAGAAGTCGTAATGAAGAATAGTGCAGCCAACACTCGTAATACAGAACTGTGCACATAAAACTGTGTGGACACATGAGCAGAACATCCTTGACTTCGATCCTCTCGATAATCATATTTAAAATTTCTGCAGGCTAACTGCTGAAGATTAAACGAGAGAATACAACACACGATGAAGGAACGAAACCGAGAACTGATCAACAATGAAGTGAAGCCAGATGATCGCCATCCTATCGGGAGTTCGATGAACTTTCTCTAACGCCAGACGAGTTTAAAGGCCAATTTTCCCACGGACAGATAACTGCTCTCGTTACGTTACTTCTTTTCTTGAGCCTCGAACTCTGTAAATATTACGGGGGATCGCGTCATCTGTACTCATCTTGATGCATTACTCCAGTCGCAAACGAGCTAATTAGCGTAGTCGTTACATACACACTCTCTCCTCTAAACGGGAGCCACCTTCCTTGGTTATAATTGCACATTATTCTAGAGGCATTTTATATTACGATACAAATAAAAAAACAGGACTTGACAACAAGGGGCGGCGGACCGCGCGCGTTTGTGTTACTCCGCCAACCAATCACAGAAGCACGCGAAATTGTCGTCCTGCGACCTCTTCAATATGGCTCCTTGTTTATGCCTTCGGTACCTGCCGAGCGTCTGCTGCTCTCAAGTTGGAAAACTCGGGTGGAAGCGCCTGTGGTGCGCCGGGTTTTTGCATTGCAAGAGCTTGATTTCAGCTCAATAAAGAATCGTCTTTTCCGTGTTCCATTCCTATAATCCAATGGAGACATGGGAGACATAAAAATTTATGCATCTATATATTGCTGTTACAGCCCTGCCTATATTTTGGTAGCATGGAAAGTTCACAGAAGGAACTATTTGACGGTTCGCGGAGGACCGTGGCGGGCAGTTTCCAGGGCATGGGAGGGGCTTCACTGCAGACTTGACTGATTGCGTTTCGGTTAGGAAAGGACGCTAATTTCTGCAGCCCATGTAGGGAGCACGGCTAAGCGTCCGTGGAGGTGGGGAGAAAGGGAGTCAAAGAGATAGAAAAGCCGTAGTGGAGGGCTCCGGAAATTTAGACCACCTGGGGTTCCTTAAAGGCCAACTCCGGCGATTTTTTTATGTCAGCGGACGCTGATGAAATTCACTGGGTGCGTTACTCTGCGCGCTTACATCATGCCCGGAGAAAATGAGGCTCGAGAGTTGCACATATTCCTTACAAATGAATTTAATTAATTGACTCGAGCGCCCTGCCTTACTACCCGATCGGTTACAGGCCACATTGGGAATGACGCTACAAGTGTCCAACGCGGAGAATGCCGGGATAGTGCAGACGCCAGCCCGACAGCGACGAGAACGCGGACAAGTGCACGATCGTGAGCTGGAGCTTGGCGTTACTATAGTTGCTGCCGTGTGGATGGTAAAGCGATGTCGGGTGGCAAGTGGTGTCGCGTTGTTGGTTGCAGAAAGCACTCTCACAACGCGCAGCAATAAGCAAAGTTAGTTGTCAAACTTTCCTCGCGACTATGCACTTCGCGAGCGGTGGATCAGTGCTATCCGGCACGACAATTGGACGCGCTGAGCGTCTGCTCTTCAGCGCTTTCGAGCTTCGCGTTGTCGCGACCCTCCCACTGACTAGACACTGGTGACGTCACTCGAAGGGGCACGCTTGGCTGCCCGGAGGAGTTTCGGTTTCGTTTTCACATTTTCTTGCTTATTTAAAATTATTTTCTAATTCTAGGGGCAAATATGCTGCCATACGGGTGACAGGGGGTCTCTAGAAGCTAAAAATGCCACTACATTGACATGGTCAGAAAATCGCCGGAGTTGGCCTTTAACTTGCACTGACAACGCACAGTACACGCGCCTCTGGCACTTCCGCCTCCATCGAAAATGCGATCGCCGCGGCCGGGATCAAACCCGCATTTTTTGGGTGGCAGCCGAGTATTTCAGTTGCATTCGACTATGGTAGACTAATAAATAGACTGCCTCCTTCGCCTTTGCTGATAACATCTTGCGAAAGCATCCACTCCAGAATTTTTTAAATGATATTTTCACGTACGGGTACCCATTGCCATGCGTTTTTTTTTTTTTTTTTACTGCGAGTTAAGCATCTCTCCTTAATATTTGTGAAGGTCAATCTTCAACCTCTCCAATGGGCGCGCATAGGCCGCTTCTGCTCCAGCAGATTTTTTCTTCCTCTATGGAAACAACACAGCTGCGCAGTTCGCAGAGTGATACAAAAGCTAGGGCTCTCACCTTGACGTAGTCAACCCCACGAAGCGATACTGAGCTATGGTGCTGAATAGCGTCACTGCGGAACTAATAACGAAGGCCAAACTTCCCACGTGCGAACAAGGCATGCGGAGGCCGCGGACGTTCACGTGCTCGCACCAGTCCGCCTTCTATAGTCGATCTGTGGCATGCGGTGGCGCAAGCGTATGAAGGCGGGCCAACTTATGTCACCGATATTCGACTTCTCATAAGAGAAAATGTCTTTATATTTGGAGAGAGTGAACAAAAATACGTGGGCTTTACGTTCATTTTGTCCACCTCTCTTAAATGCGCTCGGGCAGTGGTCCGTTCTGCGCGTCCCCACCCATACTGCGCATGCGCAACTCTCCCTCATAATCATATTTAAAATTTCTGCAGGCTAACTGCTGAAGATTAAACGAGAGAATACAACACACGATGAAGGAACGAAACCGAGAACTGATCAACAATGAAGTGAAGCCAGATGATCGCCATCCTATCGGGAGTTCGATGAACTTTCTCTAACGCAAGACGAGTTTAAAGGCCAATTTCCCCACGGACAGATAACTGCTCTCGTTACGTTACTTCTTTTCTTGAGCCTCGAACTCTGTAAATATTACGGGAGATCGCGTCATCTGTACTCATCTTGATGCATTACTCCAGTCGCAAACGAGCTAATTAGCGTGGTCGTTACATACACACTCTCTCCTCTAAACGGGAGCCACTTTCCTTGGTTATAATTGCACATTATTCTAGAGGCATTCTATATTACGATACCAATAAAAAAAAACAGCACTTGACAACAAGGGGCGGCGGACCGCGCGCGTTTTATGTTACTCCGCCAACCAATCACAGAAGCATGCGAAATTGTCGTCCTGCGACCTCTTCAATATGGCTCCTTGTTTATGCCTTCGGTACCTGCGTCTGCTGCTCTTAAGTTGAAAAACTCGGGTGGAAGCGCTTGTGGTGCGCCGGGTTTTTGCATTGCAAGAGCTTGATTTCAGCTCAATAAAGAATCGTCTTTTCCGTGTTTCATTCCTATAATCCAATGGAGACATAAAAATTTATGCATCTATATATTGCTGTTACAGCCCTGCCTATATTTTGGTAGCATGGAAAGTTCACAGAAGGAACTATATGACGGTTCGCGGAGGACCGTGTCGGGTAGTTTCCAGGGCGTGGGAGGGTCTTCACTGCAGACTTGACTGATTGCGTTTCGGTTAGGATAGGACGCTAATTTCTGCAGCCCATAGGGACTCTCACTCTCCCCTCTTCCCGTCTCCACCACAGGTGCGGCGCAGCAAATCATTGCATATAACACTCTCCCTCACTCTCTCTAAGGGTACGCTGGTAGGCGGCGCAAGTGTCGCGAGCAGTATAAAGCGCGCGTTCGCTGTGCTTCCGTCATTCTCTATCTGTGCAACAATGTGCGAAACGTCAGGAACAACGTCAACGTCGGCGCTAGTTGCAGCGGCAGCGCCACCGCCGCGGAGCAGAAGAAGGTTCGGGAAGCAGAACGTAAACGTCAGCGTCGGCAAGCGGACCCCGAACTTCGGACCAGGGAAGCCGAACGTAAACGTCAACGTCGGCAGGAAACTTCTACGGAAGCAACACGGGCTCGGAAAGTCGGCAAGCAGAGGAAAGGCGACGCTAGGACGCAACCGACGCTAAGAATCACGTACGATGATGATTGATGATGATGATGATTGTGGTTCGGTTAGGAAAGGACGCTAATTTCTGCAGCCCATGTACGGAGTACAGCTAAGTGTGCGTGGGGGTGGGAGAAAGAGAGGAGAAAGGCCGTAGTGGAGGGCTCCGGAAATTTAGACCACCTGGGGTTCTTTAACGTGCACTGACAACGCGCGGTGCAGGGGCCTCTGGCATTTTCGCCTCCATCGAAAATGCGACCGCCGCGGCCCGGATCGAACCCGCGTTCGATCCCGGCCGCGGCGGTCGCATTTTTGATGGAGGCGATTTGTAAATAAAGACACAACAACCTCGTACAAACGTCTCCTCTCTTCTCAACACATTCTCTCACTCTAACTTTCATTGGGTTGTGTTGCCAAGTGAAACGAAACGGAAACTCGATGCGCACCCCCCGCGATGCTTTCGCATCCCACCACGGTTGCCCGTAGGGGGGAATGTGTTTTTTATTATATTTGTGCCACGTGCGCCAACTAGCCCCAGGTAGAAGAAGAGAGAAGAGTGTTAGAGGAAGAGGAAAGATCGAGCCGGTTATCTCCCGAGTGTCCGCACTTAGCGTAGGTCCCTTTCGCTATGCTAGAGCCCCCTATTGCAAAATAAAGTTAGGTTGGTCTCCGTGCCTTTGTGCCAAATTCAGGCTGCAGTGAGCTGAGCGCACGAGTATAAATGAGATACCTCCGTTAACATTCACCCCTGCAAGGTCAATTGCTATCTAATTATCTAGGACGACCCCCTCGCGGTGGTCCTGTGGTTTACGAAGGTCGCGGGATCGGATTCCGGCCGCATCTTTTTTGGAGGCGAAATGCCGGGCGCCCTTGTACGAGTGCGATGTCAGTGCACGTTCGTCTGGTTGTCAGAATTTGCGGAGCTCTCCACTACGGCGTCTATCTTAGTCATACCGGGGTTTTGGGACGTAAAACCCCAAAGTGTGCTATTAGTAATTTAATATTAATACTAAACGTTTAAAACTACTTTCCATGAAGGGCAGGCGCTTAGCGACTTGTTTCAAACGAGTACTGTTCCCACCATATTGCACGCAAAGCTATAAGCAACCTTCCGGGAGAGAAAAGTGCGGCAAGCAGACTGCATATCAACCTTCTTGGTCCACGTGCGGCAAGCAGACTGTATGGAAGGGAGCCGCGTTTCAGGCGTCGTGGCTACGGGGCATCTTCACGACGCCGTTTTGTCGGCGTGACCTGTGGGGCTCGCGTCGGCAGTCGGCTACGTGGCGCGGCGAGTAGGGCGGCGGTGGCGAAACCCACGTGTTCCGTGGGGGAAGAGCGTCTACGTTAGAGCAAGGAGACAGGAGGGCAGGCTGTGGACATGTCGAATGGGGTTAGTAGCGAAAAGTTCATCGCTGAGATGCACTCTTCAAAATGCAAAAACTAAAGCACATGATCTGGGTTTGCCCAGCGCTAAACGGTCTACATGGGAACAAAGAGTCATGGGAATCTTGCCTTCATAGCCAGGAAGGACAAGCCCAAAAGCAAGCCATCTCTCAAGCCTAGGCCGCCGCCGAAAGCCAACTGATCCCGGCCGACGTCTAGGGGGGAGGTAGACGGTGGAAGGGGGAGCTGCGTCTCACCCCAATCACCCACACTCTCTGAAGGGTGCAAATAAAGTGCTTTCTCCCTCTCTCTCATCGCGACGCTCTCAGACTGCGTAGCGCAGTTCCGCGGCCGTTGCCGTCTTTCCGCGCGCTCACGGAGAAGGAAGATGCTCAGAGTAAACAAACGGCGCGTGGGTCTTGTGCTCAGCACGTTACTAAACGTACGTGGCAGTGAAATTTCATCTCCACAGGCGTGAAACCTCGGGAGGTGCGAAGCACGCAGTGATGCGCCAGTGTTTCCCACAGGAACACGTCAATCGCTGCTAATGGGCAATGAGAGAGAGAGAGAGAAGACAGTTTTTGTTTCAACTATATACAGTGGCTAGGGTCAGCTTGCCTGCGCTGCCGAGCGCCCGCTGCTTGCTGGACACGTACAGCTTTATGAGCCCTGCGTCGGCGCTATCTGTAGCGGACGAGAGCGCGTTAGCCCTCCTTGCGAGTTGCCACTTCAGCGTTCATCGTGGAAAGAACATCGATGATGATGATGATAGTGGGTCGGTTAGGAAAGGACGTTAATTTCTGCAGCTCATGTAGGGAGCACGGCTAAGCGTCCGGGGGGGGGGGGGGGGGGTAGGAGGAAAGGGAGCGATAGAGATAGAAAGGAGAGAGAAGCCGCAGTGGAGGGCTCCGGAAATGTTGACCACCTGGGGTTCGATAAAGAACGTTTCCAGAGCAACGCGCGCCGTTCTATTGGTTTGCTCTCTCTCGCCACACGGCGCCAGAGAAGCACCGGTGGCCTACTGCTCCTGAGGCGGTGGCGCCCTATATTGCGCTGAACCGGAGTTTTCATACCACAAATGCACACACGCTATCTGACAGCGTTGCCTCCACGATGGGCCCACCGTGACTACAGCAGCAGGACACGCCGACAAGCACAGCCCCTAAGGTACTCCGCGCCTAAAGCAGCTTCTAGTACGCCCTAGTGCATTTCAGCGGGTTGATCATGATGATGATTGTGGTTCGGTTAGGAAAGGACGCTAATTTCTGCAGCCCATCTAGGGAGCACGGCTAAGCGTCCGTAGGGGTCGGGGGAAAGGGAGTGAAAGAGATAGAGAGGAGAGAAAGGCCGTAGTGGAGGGCTCCGGAAATTTAGACCACCTGGGGTTCTTTAACGTGCACTGACAACGCACAGTACACGGGCCTCTGGCATTTTCGCCTCCATCGAAAATGCGAGCGCCGCGGCGCGGATCGAACCCGCGTATTTTGGGTGGCAGCCGAGTACCGTAACCACTACACCACCGCGGCGGACCGAGTTGACAGGCACTGGGGACGCTATACAACTAGCCCCAAGTAAGAGAAGCGTGATGAATATTAGAGAGAGAGAGAACCTCGAGTCGGTTATCTTCTAAGCGTCTTCACTTAGCGTAGCTCCCTTTCTCTGTGCCAGCGCCGGCATACAAAAATGCGTTCCATAATATAAATCCTAACTACGATTATATCAGTTATATTACCGATAACAATTCAAACGGCACATTCGATTGCGTGTTTATAAATGTACATGGCTTAGGGTGTTTAGAAAAAATTTATTGTATCACAGACGATTAACACCGATAACATTTCAACACAACGTTATAACATTACAACACAACGTTCTCATGCAAAACATAAGACATCAAATTACGTGTATCACAAGACAGAGTTGCGTCACATCTACACAACATTGGAATGCAGCGTGTATAACGGGGCAGTCTACATATCCACACACACATATGCAAACGAGTAGCTACAAAGACAGCACCGATTAGGCGCGAGTGTGCACACATTATAAATACACTTGACACTGTCGCCAACGACAAACGATGCATCAGCCTACCAAAACCAGGCAGGCCGAAAGATAAGCTCCACGCGTTTATCAAACACCGACACAAAGGGGCAAGACCAATGCCGAAGGAATTCTTCCTCACCGAGAAAGAACAGCTCATCCGAAAGAACAGAGAGAAGCTCTGAATAAAGTCGTTCTAAGATGGGAAAAAGAGCGCGATGGCGACGGCCTGCTGCAACCGCTGCGCAGCGGTTGCGCCATAGGCAGAAGGCACCTGCAACAATAAGAATGCGAGCAAAACGACCTCGCGAACAATGCCCAGAAGAGACGAAGCGATTGACACCGAGCCCACGAAATCCGGCGTTCACGGCCCTTCAGAAAATTCGAGCAACTACACATTGCCTCACAACATGTTGATTAGATTCCTGTAGTCGGCAGTTCGGACAAGTTGCTGACTGTACCATTCTCCACCGCTCCAGGCGGTCGAATGTGGGAAGCACACCCCACCCTAGCAGCCACATAAAGTCGCAGAGGTGACCAGGTAGGAAAGACTCCGTTAGCGCACTCCACGACACACGCCTTGAGCGAGCATGGCGTTCCGGAGAAACTAACGGGAGCAACAGGGCCGCTGTTGTGTCAACAATGGAATCGTTGAGCACGTCTACTTTTGCACACGTCGACTGGATATGGCGAAAAAAGGCGACGGCTGTTGCATAGAATGCAGGGAGTGTTAAAGACTGCGGTTGTCTATTCAAAAGCACGTCGGGCATCAAATGCCTGAGGTGAGTGCCGAGGAAGTAACGTGCAAGAGTTCGTGCAGGCGATTCCTGACCTTGCAAAAGCCGTAAGAGGAAGCGGACCGCCAGAAGGCGACATCGTATTGATACAGAAGGGAACGCGAAGCCTCCATTGGAACGCTACTGTCCTATTACCGCACGAGAAACCAATTCAGTGCCACCTAACCAAAAGAACGAGCACAAAGACGACTGTATTGATGGAGCAATGCGTAACGGAGGTTGCACCACATGACTAATATACCAAATACGGCCACAAAATATGGTCTGCGCAAGGTACCTGCGCTCAAGAAAGGGAAAGTCAAAATCTTGTGCGTCCTGAATTTTCTGCCTTATTTCTTCAAGAGCTGTTAACCACACTGAGTCAGAAATGTCGTAATGATTGTACACAATGCCTAAAATGCGAATAGATGTGGCTGACCGTATGGGAAACGTCGAACTAAGCCTGGAGTTTGGAGAGCCGATAAAGAAATAACGGGATTTACTGAAATTGAGCGCTGCGCCTGAAATGTCACCATACTCAAAGAATAAACGCAGGCTTTGCGACAGACTGTCCTCGTCAGAAAGGTAAAGGGTAATATCATCGGCGAATGCTGTGACCTTCACTACATTACTACCAGGCAGTGGAAGACCACGAATGAGTGGATGTGCATCGAGAGCGCGCAAGAATGGCTCAAGGCTAAGGACGAATAACACAGGAGATAATGGGCATCCCTGACGAACACCGCGTGTAATGGGAAAGGGAGCGCTTTCCCAGCCGTCGAGAAGCGATGTGCTTTTATTTGCCATGTAAACGTTTTTTATTAACTCGACAAATGAGTCTGAAAAGCCAAACGCGGCGAGTACGCTAAAGATATACACGTGCTCCAAACGGTCAAATGCTTTCTCATAGTCCAGCGACACAATTATACCAGATGCAGACCGTGACAGCGTATAAGCAATAATGTCACGAGTGGTGAAAGACAAACTGTGTATTTCTCTTCCTGGCACCGATGAAGCTTGATAATGACCAATTAGAGTGCTCATTAGAGCCCTCAGCCGTCGAATGATAGCGGTAGCAAGGATTTTGTAGTCAACGTTAAGAAGCGTTATAGCTCTCCAATCTGCGGGACCCACTGAGGAAGGGTCACGCTTCGGAATGAGCACAATGCGGCCATCTCGAAAGCTGGATGGAAAAACACAGTCCTCAAAGCACCGGAGGATAACCATGGTCAAGGTAGAACCAATCTCATCCCAAAATGTTAGGTAAAACTCAACTGGCAAACCATCTGGCCCAGGGGCTGACCCACGCTTCATGGACTGCAGTGCCGTCTTTACCTCGTCAGCCGACGGGGGAGCGCACAGGGAATCAGCGGCCTCTCGAGGAACACGCGGTAAGCCGTTGAGCATGGGTGGTGAAAGGTCGCAGTTTCCTTGCATGGTCGCACGTGACATTGTTTCAAAATGTGCCAAGAAAGCAGATCTATCGCGCGTGGAATACGGCTGTGACTGTGATGGCTGTGACTGGCCAAAAAAAAATTCACAGCATATCCACGGGGTGAATGATGATGAGTGGGCGAAGCTCCGGAGTGAATCACCGGCAAACCGTTAATCTTCCGTGTAATTCGCCCAGTCGATCATCATGTAAAGACGTGAGAAACACTCTATTCGAACGCTGGGATCTCGCGTTTAAGGGGACGCTAGCACAAACGCGTTAGAAACATGCAGTACACTCTAGTAAGGGGGGAGAGGCCACAGCGTCTTACGCAGCCCCTTACACAGGCCGGAACGCGCGCACCGCGTTTGCCGACGCCATCACATGACTGCTGAAAGAGTATAAGGCGGAGAGGTTCACCAGCTTCTTACACGCGCCGTAACGCGCTAGCACAAACCCATCATCATCGTTAGAAACGGACAGTCTTTCGCTCTCTCTCTCTCTTTCTGTCTCTCTCACACAAGACAGCAGATGGAAGAGTGAGAGAGCTCGCGCGCCGGGAGGAACGCGCCGAGGGCGAGCGCGAGCCTCCCGGCGCGCGAGCTATCGAGCGCAATCCTAGAACGAGGTGGTTACGACTACAAGGGACGAACGACCCACGCCTTAAGGAGCTTCGCCCCTAAAATGGAATGCCTTGCGTAGCGCAGCACCTCAGGATGCGCACAGGGGTTCTGCCTACATCACCATGCTGCCGCCGCGAGAGAGGAGGCTGCAATTAAGCGCTGAAAGCGATCACGTAACTCACGCTGCCAAGCTCGCATCAATGGAGACGGCCTAACGGCGCGCAAAGCGATGCGTAGTTTTGTCGATGTATCGGCCAGCTCCTCAGAAACGCGACGACGCAGCGAACGTCCCTCAACTGAGCAGTGTAGACGCCACTGCATTTTGAGCGCGTCCCAATCGGTTGGACCACATCCAGCAAGCGACGCACGTATCGCGCGGGACAAAGCAGACCGTGAGCGTTCGTCCTGAAGAATGCGAACATCAAGACGCCACGGCTTTTCAAAAGAAGAAAACGGAATGTTTAGCTTTAAGCCAATAGGAAGGTGGTCAGAAATATACACGGGAGAACTCGGCAAACGCAAAGAACTTAAATTATCGACAAAAGGTACTAAAGCAGGTGGCACATAGGCACGGTCGAGTCTGCTAGACGACGGACCGCGTCGCCACGTCCAGACAAAGCTATTCCCATGCACAACATTGTGCGCGTCCACTAAAGCGAAGTGATTAACGAGGCGGCGCAGCTCACGTGAATTCCAGTCAGACCTACCCCAGCCAGGACCTTGCACATCACTTCGCGTGTCTAACACGCAGTTGAAGTCGCCAATTAGAATAACGTGACGACCGTCGAGAAAGTACACATCCAGGTCTCTAAAGAAATCATTGGACTGCGTGGCCTGTGCAGGCCCATAGATGCACAGTAATCTCAATCTGAAAGAATAGTGAACGCAGTCGAAAGCCAATATCCTTCCTCCTCCATCATAAAACACATGATGATCTCTCAACAGGACCCGATTAAATATAATAATGCCTACTCCTGTAAAACGCGATGTAGCAAATGAGAAATAACAATCTAGATTGAATCTCCGTTTGAAGGCCAGTACATCAGATAATGAAAAGAAATTCGTTTCTTGCAGGCACAGAACATCACAATTTAAAGCACGTGCAATGCTAATCACTTCAGCCTGCTTTACCACACTGCGAAAACCTTGAACATTGAAAGAAATAATGTTCAATGTATCAGCCATTTTGAAAAATAAAGACTAACCTGGACGCGTGGTTCTAGACGGTGCCCCGGAATGTGTCCAGGGGACACAACTGTGAACGTATTACGGTGCGCACTTCGACCTTCCTGAAGAAGGTCGAGGTTTTTTCGGCCGCTGCGTCTCAGCACGGCCGTCACTGGCTTCGTCCGAGCAAGCGCTCGAGGTGTGACATCGTTTGACTTCTCGGAGAGTCCCCATTTCGATGTCCGATTCTCCGACGCTGGAAAGTCCCAAACTGAAGCTGTCTTCGGAAGACGTGTCGGAACTAGGCAGTCGTTGAGCCGCCGGTAAGCTTGGGTCCACGTCCTCAAAACCAACTCGGTCTGTTGTGCCGGCAGGCGAGTCTTCACGAACCGATGTAAGTGCTCTCTGTGCTGTCGTCTTCCTGAGAACACGACGTGGCGTCGAAGTGGCTGTGGTAGCGTCCTGCGAATTCGGTGAAGGCGCAGAGCTTGCGTCTTCGTGGTGGTCCTGCGAAGCAGTTGCCGCTGGAACAACGACAGCAGCAGAAGCAGCAGCAGCCTGAGAACTGGGCACATTTGTGGAACGCGCGTCAGGCGCAACGCTAGTAGCGTTAACAGGGGGAGCGCTCGGTGTTGTCCGAAACAAGGGCCTGTTGCGCCGGCGGGGTAGCCGACGCGCGCGGCGTCGCATCGTGAACCGAGCCATCGCCTTGCGTTTCACTCTCGGCGACCTGAAGAGGCGATGCGAGCACGGCATCCTTCACCACGACAACGTCCTCAGAAGCTGCCGTTGCAGTAGACGTCGGTATGAGAGGGGGAAAAGACCCAGTGGCGGCATCCGAGTAGGAACGACGAACAGGGCAAGCAACAGTGGGGTGACCATCCCCACAGCGCCGGCACGGTCGGTCGCATCCGTCGCTTGAGTGACCATGTACGCCGCAACGACCACAAAACAGTGCCGTGCACTGTGCTCGTAGGTGGCCGCTTGAACCACACCTTCGGCACACTCGCTGGAGGCCACGATAGTCGAATGTGGCGCGATGACCAGATATGCGCAGATAGTTGGGCACAGGATTGGCAGCGTTCATTTCTATTCGAATGAAGCGCGTCCCTGTGAGCACTCCTCGCCGTGCACTCATCAAACCGCTGGTCACGGTGAGCACTTTCCCGTAAGGAGACAGGGCTTGCACGAGGGCTTCGTTGGAGACGAAGGACGGCAGGAACAGGCAGGCGACGTTGGTCACTTGTGGGCCAACGGGGACGACTTGGACACGCTCGCCACCAATTACCAGGTAGCCAGCAGTCGACGATGAGAGACATGGCGCCCATGCTCTTAACTGTAACTTGGAAGTTCTGAGCTCCCTGATGTTGCACGCAGTACACCTCTGAGAGGCCAACTATTGAGGCCGTCGCGTCAACGACGGTCTCGGGACTAGTCCCCGTAGGGGCAACGATGGCGAAGACTAGTGCCTTCGAAGGCGTCCAAGACGCCACTGGCGCCATGATAGAGCCAAACGACGCCCCTGCTCTTGACCACGCAGGGACGCCATCCTCCGAATTATTACAACGCTGTTCTAGCTCGAACTCATTCAAAAAGCCGACTGCTCGCGCTGCGCAGCTGTTTTAACAACGAGACCGGTAGCCCACTGGCATTGATGAGCCTTGCAGCGCTTTATCGGCGCTCGATTAGAAGTCCTTGCATTCAACCAGAAAAGCGAAGCTGCTGAACGGCCATGTAAGAAACAAATATTTTCAGCCGCTTTCTGAACAAACCAGCAAACAAGGTAGTGCTTATTTCAGTTGTGCATAAACAGCCGAACGTTTATTCCACGTCACTCATACCGGTTTAAAAGGTAAAATTACTAAGCATAGTCAGGATGTCGCGGTGCTCGTGGAGCCGACAGTTGCGCCACCATGGAGGAAGAAAAAAAATTACAGCATATCCACGGAGTGAATGATGATGAGTGGGCGAAGCTTGGGAGGTTCATCGTAGATCGTGCCGAGTTGCGGATTAATTTAGTTAACGCCCACGCTAGGAATCTTACGGTTCAACTATGCACAAGTGAAATCTCCCACCGGCACTTCATTGCAAGTCAAGATCCAGTGCCTACATATATATATATATATATATATATATATATATATATATATATATATATATATATATATATATGTTTGAGGAAGAGGGTGACAAACGTTCGAAACACAAATTCTTTACTAACGTTTCGGCAGGTGGGCCTGCCTTCGTCAGAGTAACGGCAGGCCCACCTGCCGAAACGTAAGTAAAGAATTTGTGTTTCGAACGTTTGTCACCCTCTTCCTCAAACACATATTTCACCGGATCCATCGATTTTCATTCACTCATATATATATATGGGTGGCCGGTGAACGGTTCTCCAACGCGAGGAGTCGGTATTTCTCAATCAAGAAACTCGCTAGGAGACGCTGCCTGCTCCAACGTTGTCTCTCGCGGGTGAGGGCGCGTTCTCCTTCTTTGCGAGCTGGTAGAGCGTTCATCTAAGAAAGAGCGTTTCCATAGACAACGCGCGCCTTTCGCTCTCTCTGTTTCTCTCTCTCTCTCTCACAAGACAGCAGATGGAAGAGTGAGAGAGCTCGCGCGCCTCCCACACGATGATTATCATCATCATCATCCCACACGCGTCCTCCTAGTAGCGCGTTCCTTGTAGGTAACGCGCTAATACAACGGGCGGACAGACCCAAACCTTAAGGAGCTTCGCTCTTTAAAATGCAATCCATAAAATATAGCCTAACTACGAATATATCCGTTATATTACCGATAACAATTCAAACGGCACATTCGATTGCGTGATTATAAATGTAAATGGCTTAGGGCAGGCACGTAGGCAAGGGGGGCCCAGGGGGGCCCGCCCCCCCCCCCCCCCCCCGAAATCCGTCCAGTCAGCCATTGACGCAGGGGTATAGAGGCACAAGTGCGAGTAGCGGCGTACGGACTTAAACAAATGAACAACAAACGATAGTCAAGGAACTCGCCAAGAGCAGCTACCCAAGAACCTTTATTCCGAAAGCACTTCAATTTCAAAACCACGAAACGCTTGCTGAGAAATTCAGCGTCCAGCTCCTGAATCAACATCACAACGGAAACACGACACTCTCCCATATGTCCGAGTCGTTAGCGGTACCATCGCCCGTATTCTCGGAAAAGAAGGCATCCGAGCGACTGAGAAGCTTTCGAACACATGTTCTCAACATATTGCCAAAGACTGGTCCGCCGAGGGAGAGAGCCCACTTCTTTGCGCTGACTGCGATACGAGCTCCACCGGCGAAACGAAAAACCTCAAAGAAAGACTGTGACAGCACAAGAATGACCTCCGAGATCGCAACCCGATAGCCGAACATTCCCAAGACAGCGACGAACGTATCAATCTTCCTGACACAACGGTCATACCAACTGAAACCAATTATCGGAAGCAGTTACTGCTCTGTGACTGCGGAGAGAGAGAGAAA